>CAXKVY010001074.1:0-18205 GCA_964058915.1 Tetropium fuscum
TTTTTGTCGTTTGATATTGATGGTTCGGTTAGTTGGACAGTTTTGACCATTCTTTTCTTTCTATATTTTTATATTGAAAATCCTTTTTGTAATGAAAACAATCCATTTTCATATGACCGCAATGGTGATGTAATGCCGTAATGGCATTCGAATGAAACTCGCCAGGAACAATTAATAACGTTTATTCGGTATTGACATTGGATTAAATAATGACACAGCACAGACTGCAGACATGCAGTATCGACGTAACTGCAAATTAGTGAATTTTACAGGAGACACTAAAAACGATAGCGTGTTTTTAAACTTTATTGTTGTGAATACCCCAATATATCCAACAATATGAAAATATAGTAGCATGCTATAAAAAATGCATATTATAATATGTCATAAAAATATTTTTCCTGTCATTGAAATTAAAAAAGATATTTGATATTATGTCTTTGTTCTTCCGAAAAAAAAATACTATATTACATTTATGTCCATTTTTATTGAACTTCTTTATCAAATACACAGACTCATCTAAATTAAAATTATATCCTGAGATCAATAATGGCAACTACAAAACACAACTATTATGTATTATTGAAAATATTTCCAGGCACTTATACATGAGTACGTAGTATCAGGCACTTATACATGAGTACGTAGTATGTATGAGTGCCTTATCAGGCACTTATACATGAGTACGTAGTATCAACCAATACCGTGTGTAACAGCGAATAAATTAACTGAAATTAACTAGGTACGAAATACGCAAAGATAGTAATAAAACAAAACTTTTGACATTGTACAGAAAAGCAAAACAGTTGTTTGGATTTAATGTAACATAGCTTCATAATAATTTTTGTAGAATGCTGGAATAAGATTATCCTTGAATAGACTCTGTAAACCCTTTTTTTTATTTTCAGATAACTGAAACGGTTTGCTGTAGGCATTTTTTATAACCACATCTTTTGTGTGCTTCTTTGATCTTTGTCTTGGTCTATAATCCACCCGAAGCCATTCTTCCTGTCTGTAGCTTGTCTTATAATAAAATTCTTCCTTTCCTTTTATGAACTGCAAGAGTCTAACTTCATTAATTTTAAAGTTCTCTCCTGTGGTATTTTTATTGATGGTAAGTCCCATTTCGTCAGCTAACCTCTTAATGTCAAGAAAGTCCTCAAAACTCATCTCCTTAACATCTATCTTATTTCCTTTTTTCTTTGCTGTCCGAATAATCGTGACATATTGCTCCGGAACATAGAGAGGTCCAGATTTCTTGGCTAAGGAAATTTTTTTTTCGATAACGCTGTGCACTGCATCTGCTTCGTTCTGAGTGTGCCCCCGTACCAGAAATTTGTGTATGATTGAGCCGATTTCAAAGCGCTCTACCGCATACAGATACGCTGCAATGAGAAACCTGAAGAGGAAAAAATGAGTGAAGATGAAAACAATTGTAACTTTAACCATTTTAATAAAGCTCACCTGTTCTTTTGTTGTCCCATGCAGTTGTCGGAGTAGAAAATTACGTCTATTCCGGGTTGGTTTTGCGACAGTTCTTGTAGATAAAGCAAAACGCAGGTCCCTATTTCAATAGCACCTCTATTACCGAAAACTTCATGCCAAAAAAATGACTTTGTTGAACTCGTTGTTATTTCCGTTATCTAAAAAAAAAGGTGTAAACAATATGCTGACACACGAAAAATTTAACTCACAGTAAAGTTATAGCAGTTTAAGCGCGATTTATAGAAGAAAGCTGAGGTGTACCCTACTGGTACAGGCAGCACTGCCTGTAAATCATAAATAGCCAAGGAAATTTCCCCCGCTTCTCCTTTTTTCTTGTCTCTTTCTTTTTCTTCACGACTTAAATTCTTCTCTTCCAGATGTTGGAAATACTTCCTTTCGATTTCTTTCTTCTCATTCTCCGATGAATTCTTATACGATTCACAAAGATCGCACTGGTCTTTCTTTGGGACAAAGAAGCCAATATTAAACTTTGTGTTGAAGATTTTTGAGTAATAATCGTATGTGACTGGTATTTGTTTAGCAGCAGACCTTTTCTCACAATAATTCCTATGCATTTCCGCAATTGTGAGTCTGCCATCTATGAACTCTCGATTTGTTTCTTTACGAACATAATGACTCTCGATTCGGGGAATCGAGTTGATATGATCAAGTACAGAATTTAGCATTTCTTCATCAATTTTCTTATGGTTTTCGTGTTTTCTTCGCCGATCTTCTGCGATAATTCCCCGTTCGGAAACTTTTGATAGAATCACAGTTCTCGCTACCTTTTCTGATATACTCAATGTGTTGATCAGGAAGGTCTTACATACTCTGATCTTTTTCCCATTGTCATGGATATAGAATGCACAGTTTGGTTTCCTTGGACGTGCAGATGACACTCGTCTATATTTCAAAGTTAATTTCTCCACACATGAACCAAGGAAATCCCGTTGACGCTGTAAACATCCTAAGCCCCAATAGTCATTAAATAAACGGGTACGAAATTCTTCAGAAATTTTTTTTGAGCAGGAAAGAACACATTTGTCAGTACAAGCAGGTTTCATGTTTCTGGCTTGGACTATCTTTCCAGTTCTTGAAGTATACTCTTTGCCTAAATTTCTAAATCTCTTGGCTTTCACTTGTTTCCAATTGTCCTAATCTCTAACTCTTTTTTTCCCTTTCTTTAATGGAGCATTTAAAAGTTCTTCATTCTGATTAGTATCATTGTTAATAGAAGTATTTTCAATGTTGTCTGATGTTTCGCTTGATGAAGAATCTTCATCATCAGGTTGATAGTCATCACTCGATCCTGCAGAAAAAGGTTCCTCTTCTTCTGAGTGACTGAAATCTTTGTAACTCTGGTTTACTTTTCTAATTTTCATTCTTGTGCTACCTTGGTTTTCGACTAGATAGTTATGTTTATCTGAAACTTTAGGTGTGGAATGATGACTAGAAATTTCAGCAGGATAGACTGTAGGTATATTGAATGCTTGATTTTCTTTAAGGGGGCTTTTGCTAGAAGTGCTTTGAATCATTTTCCGATCTGAGAAGTTAGAGATTTCACTCTTATCATTTGTATCTAGTACAGATATATTTTTTAATTTGCATACAATAGGAGTACAAATTGCGATATTACTTGATTCGTCTGGCAAAAATGAATCTCCAGTTGAGACAGAATTGCTTGGGAGATCGGACAAACCACTTAGCTGTAAGTCATGTCTAGATAGTTCCCCATTATGGTTCTCTGCAAATGTATTAGATAATGTAGGATGAGTATTCGACAGTACATTAACTTCATTCGATAATACATCAGGAGACGCACCAATCATTTTTACATTTTTCGCACTTTTACAAAGGATTTTAAGACATCGAATGTTTCATCAGAATCATGTTGGGTTGTTTGGAGTAGACTCGAAATTTTGCTGACTGAATGTGCTCGGGTTAAATTCTTTGCTGCAAACCATCCGTGAAACTTGGCTGGAGGGACAGTACTATTGTAATTGAAGCCGAATAAGGCTATAGCGGTTCTCCTGCGTTGCCAAAGCCCAATGCTCCAAGATCTCCGGTAAGGACGACCTTGTGCATAAGAGAGAAATTCTTCTATCTCATCTGAAATCAAAGGAGAATTGAGGGAGTAATCAACATTAGATAAATACTTCACATTTAATTTGGTGCGTCTAGAACATTTATTAATGAGTCCTAGAACTCATTTTGCTGCAACAAGAAGAGAAATCTGTTTCAGGAAATAATGCATGTGAAGTGTGAAAGGACCTACAGTTAAATAATTGAGAATTTATTAATTTATGACTTTAGTGTGCACTACAGCTCAGACCAAGTTTCAAGCACATTTGGATGTAAAAAGTCACAAAAAACATTTATGCTGTAATAAAGCATAAGTATTTGGAGGTATAAAGACATAATGTACAATTACGTCCATGTGATATTAATTTTTCGTAGATTTTTTGAGAAACATGAGCGTAAAGTACAATTAAGCCTTTGTTCTACTCAGCCAAAACAATAATTTCTACAATTTTAATTTCTAAATAGGCACAAAGTATACTTACGTCTTTCTCCTTCTAAAAATAGAGAACACAAAATTTAATAATAGGTCCAGAATAGCACTTACGGCGATGTTGCACTAAAAACGTGTACGTTCTAACTAACAACTGTGAAACAACTGACTAATGCGTCCGTGTTGTCGCGGATTAATAACGGATGTGATGAGCGTCGCACAAGGACGCAACTACCATCTAGCGGCTAATATTGGAACTACATTTATGGCTCTGTTTCAGCTAATAAATCGTATTGTTCTGCATACGTATCAACCAACAAATGATTTTCTGAAAAAGTTGCAGTTACGTCTATATTCCACCGGAACGGCGACTTACACCTGGGACATGGACGCCATGGATGCTGCCATATTCCGCTTCACGTTCCTTTTTAAGTGGCCTCTGTGGATTTTTTATAGTTTCATCAAAAACTGGAGGATCATCAGTGCAATAATAATTGCCATCATTATGCCCACGTCCAATGTTCGTTCCTGGACTATGAAGTTCGCATTGGGCTATGAAGTTCGCATTGACCGCGCCGTTCTCGGTTTGTTCCAGCTCCTTTGATTCGGACTGCCCCATTATTAGATAGTAGTAGCCAACACTTACATGAATATTATCTCCTTTTCCATCTGTTCGCCCTACATTGCCATATTTCCACAACGTAGTGGCAGGATCGCCATGTAATGACGTAATGGCATTCGAATGAAACTCGCCAGGAACAATTAATAACGTTTATTCGGTATTGACATTGGATTAAATAATGACACAGCACAGACTGCAGACATGCAGTATGTGCGAATGTCTTGGAATGAATTCTGTTGGGTGACCTAGTTACCGCCTTATATAATGTTGACTAGGTCGGTACTTAGGTATTTACACTAATTGGATGAAGTCGGCCTCGATCCGAAAAATGTCTTAGCTGGCAATTTTACTGGGTATGTTTACACCGCGTGAACTAGTTTTACTTTATATACAATAACAAATAATAAATATAACAAATAAGATATTGAGAGCACGTGTGGCAGTTATGGCACTACAGTGACACTTGATATTGGATACCATTGTGTCTTTGCGAGCTTGTATATTATCTTAGTTTCTCCGTTTGCACCACCAAGGCATTCCAATTTTCAACACTGCTCGCTGTTGCTCCTTGTTGAACCGCCTGGGCTATTGCATCAGAGACATTTTCACCTAACGTTTGCTGAGATATGGTTTGGAACTTGAAGGCGCGTGTGGTTCAGCTTCCGCATCTAAAAATTGTGTGAGATTTGTCAGCAACTCATATGCGCATCTTCTTCACAATTGCTGCCAACTATTTTGTGCCGAGTTAGTCCATTTAAAATTTGAGTTTTTAAACTAGCTGAAAACTGCACCGCTGTTGGATTGTTTCCACTCCCGCAGCAACCACGAACGGCCCCAAATAAATTTTCCAAAGCATCTTGGTTGAGAGAGCGAGTTCTTATCGACATAACTCCTCGTAAATGCAAATAGTTCTAAATTTGTCTTATGCCATTCAAATCGGTCAACCAACCAATTTGGGAAGGCGGTTTGCTAGTTTTTATGCTACCTGTTTTGGTAAGTCTTCGGAACTGCCATCTCTTAACAATTGCAAATGCTGCTTCCAATACTCGTGGTGGGCTGATTGCTCGGTCACGGAGCATTTCAACTATTTTCCATCAGATGGTGAAACTGCTGCCATTGAAGCTGTCAAATAGCTGATTCACTTCCTTTACAAATGTTGCTTTTGCCAGCGAACGTTGTTCCGATTTACCTGCAAAATTGTTGAATAATATTAGATACTCTATGAATATGATTTTTTTACTTACCTCGACTTAGTAGTGTATACCAGAATGCTGCTACAGTGTGGCTCATCACTTGGGGGGGCAATATTCACTTTCGTGGCACAGTGGCGTAGTGATGCCGTTACGGGCCCCCTACCCATTAAAAAAACGAAGTATCTACTTACGTTTATTGAAAAAATATATAACGAACAAAACAAAATCACAAAAAATTAAAAGCAATAACAAGCAACATAACAAAATATAAAAAATAAAATCACTGATCTAATTTAAAAAAATTTTCCTCGCCTTATTATTTGGAAAGAACGATACAATGGGAGACACGTCTATTTTTCGCGCAATTTGGTTTTCAATTGCCAGAATTGGCAACCCCGACAGTCTTTCCTGTCCCATGGTGTTTCTAAGAAATATTATGTCTTTCTTTAGTGTGGATTTTGTCGTAACTTTTTCTCCCTGAACGGAATAGTACGGCGCATTATCCATTACAATAACCGAATTTCCTGGAATGTTCGGTAACAACTTTTCCGTAAGCCATTTTGTAAAATTGGCTTGGTTCATTTGCCCATGGTAACGCCTTGAGCTAGTCCTGCTTTAAAAACTAGAGAATTATCCACAACTAGAGACTAGAGATTATCCACAAAACCATTTTCCGATCCATCATTTACTACTATAAGTCGTCCTAAAACAGATAATTAAATGTAAACTATTTAATTACACAATAGTATTCATCCATATATTACCCCTAACATTTAAGAGTATATAAGGAGACAAACAGTTCGTTTATAGAATATTCCTAACAGCATTTCTTGGAAATTACGTGGTTGATTTACTACTTCTTAATTTTGATTTCATTAAACTTACCTGTGGAGCTAATGTTGCTTACTATACCAAAAACAGAATCACTATGCCAACATTTTTTATAAGTCAAATCGTTATGCACCCATGTCTCATCTATGTAAATAATATTGCGACCTTCACCACGGTATTTTTATGGCTTTTATATATTTATATTGCCAGTGCAAAATATTGGGCCTCTCCATTAATATTTTTCGTTTATTTTGGCATTTTTGTCAGTAGAAACCATTGGTCTTAAGTAATTGCCTAGGGATTCTCTTCCGTAACGAAAATTAATTTCTTTTTTTAATTCGTTAAGGAGTTTTATTGTTGTAGGCACAACCTTAAAATCCAAATAAAGTTTTAAATGGTGCGTCTAGTTATCCCAAAATCAAAATCATCAACTCTTTGAACCACTGTTGGGCGAGGTCGTTTTTTACCCGGTGACTATAATAAAATATCCGGATGTAATCGCTTTCTTTCCTCATCTTCGTCATGAATTCTCCGAATAGAAGACACGCTAGCTCCTGTGTATAACGCTACTCTATTTAGTTTCCGTTTGAGTGGGATTTTTAAAGCATCATTATTTGCTTTGTAACGCCTCTCCTCTTTAATTACATTACCTTAATTCCTCTCATCCAGGAGATGTGACGTAATGAATTTTTTCTTTGTTGCCTATCGGCTGCTCAGTTGAATACGGAGGTCATGGATAAGTGGATTTGCTAGAGGCTGGCACTTAGATACCTTTAGATATATCACCAGAAAAATCACAGCTTGACAATGACCGGCTTGATCTACTTCTACTTAAAATTTTGTATAAAAATACTTGGGCGCCAGGTCAAGAGTACTTTAATAGTACAGAAGACCGCAGAAATGATCAGCCAATAATTATCAGCTGTGACCTCTTGTGACTCAGACTTTTCCCAGAGAAATAAAAGAATAAGATTTTTTTAAAACAATATATTACAAAAATATTTTTATTACCAGTTGATGGTTCACAGTGATCTTAACTTAAAATTAAAATTTACAATTGATTGCCTGAGGGGCGTTAAAAAGACTACTTGATTAGGTAGCCTGAAGGGTTTAAGGTTAAAACAATAAAAAAATGTTCACTCTTGACACAAGGTCAAGTCGAGCAATTTATCATTTACAGCAAAAGTGAATTGTAAACCTTGGTAAAGTAAAGTGGAAATATTCTTTAAAACCTGGTAATTCCTAGGGGCAATTAATTATTCAAAAATACCTTTTCTCTTCTCTGGAGATCCCCTCGTGAATGAGCTTGGCCTCCTAGGATCCTAGGCTGAAGCTTCGGCTTGGTGTTCCAGCTGAGCTGAGACGTTGCCTCTAAGGGTAATGTATACCGCAATGGGTGGAATGTGCCGGCTGCAGGAGGAGGTATCTTCCAGTCTTACGTTCAGGAGTCGGTAATAATGGTCTCTGCTCACCACAGGAATTGATTCTCGGTCATGAGATGTGGAAGAAAAATTTACCAGTATCAGGTTTTACAAATTTGGACAAAAAATATATGTATAAATTCCCGCTTGAACCGAATATCAAGAGTGAAATTTATACTAAAATGAATTTAAATAAAGTAACTAGATTAATAGTTCAAAAATATGAGTTTTAAATATAATAAAAATATTGTAAAGTTAAATGTTGCAATTAAATTTTGATTGCATTCCCAAAACTTGAGATTAAACTTTATCAAAGTAAAAAGAATAAAATTATCAACACAGGAATGTGGTATGCAAATTGTCACGATGATTAAATAAAAAAATGAAATAAATTGAAACAAATGCCGCTCCTTGCCGATGCCAAATATAAGCAAATACCCACGGCTTACGCCGTCGAAGTAATATCTTTAAAAAAACTTAAAGTATGCTACCATTCGGTAAAACAGTAGCAGTGACTCAAAATCCAAATCAGTCCAAAATCAAATCAAAATCAAATTTAAATTAAATATATATATATATATATATATATATATATATATATATATATATATATATATATATATATATATATATATATATATATAATAATAATAATAATAATAATAATAATAAAAGGCCTTTATTCCATATAAAAAAAAACAATAATAATAATAATAAATGAGGAGGCGAAGTTCAGTACCCAGGTACTGTTCTCCCACTTAACCCCCTGGATTCCTAAGTTCTACGTCCTAATATAATATTGTATACCTATTTTATTGTACACTTGCATTTTACACTTGCCCAAAAGTATGATAAAACTATTGGCCATTTAACAGTGAGTTACGCAATCGTATTTTAAATCCTTTTGTATTGCACGATTTGATACTAGCAGGTATTTTATTATAAATTTGTGAAATATTATAAGTAAAAGATCTTTGGAATAAAGCAGTTCTATGAGCAGGAGGAGTTATTAAAGATTTTCGTCTTATGTTAATGTTATGAACATCGGTTCTAAATCTAATTTTTTGATAGAGATATGGTGGTGTTTTCGTGGAGACTATCTTGTGAAATAATATTGAGGAGTGAAGTAGACGTCTATTTGTCATATTTAACCATTTAATCTCAGAAATTTTGTGAGAAACATGTTCTCTGCGTGTAATACCACAAATTAATCTTACACACGAATTTTGCACCCTTTGAATTTTTTTTGAAGTGTCACAGTCCAAACAAGGTCCATATATTACATCACAGTATGCAAAATGAGACAGAACGAGAGAATCACACAATAATTTAATTGTACTTTTATTCAATAGCTGCTTACTAGCATATATCTTTTTAAGGCTGCAAAATGATTTTTTAATGCAGCTATTAACGTGAGTTTTAAATCTTAAATTCGTATCAATTACTAGCCCCAAGTTCTTTGCCTCGTTAACAAAATCAATTGATACATTATCAATTTCAATTTTTATATTATCACTAAAGCTGTTGCGCAATTTGTTCTTTCCAAATAACATAACTGTCGACTTATTTGGATTTATACATAAACTGTGGTCTTCTGAGGTTTTTACCAAAGTCTGCAAATCAGCATTAATTGCATTTATGACATGTACCATATCCGATGGAGAAAATGACTTATAGAGTTGTGTGTCATCTGCATAGCAGTGTATATTGCACGTTAATAGTTCCTTATGCATTTGACTGGTATATATTGAAAATAGTAATGGTCCTAGTATAGAACCCTGTGGTACTCCACGATCCAAAGTTACTTCATTAGATGATTCATTGTTTAACATTACCATTTGTTTGCGATTCATTAGATAATTTTGAATTAATTCTACTACATTGTTACTGAAGCCGATATAATGTAATATTGACAGCAAAATTTTATGATTAATACAGTCAAAAGCTTTTGAGTAGTCAAGCAGAATTAACACTGTTAATTCATCATTATCCGATGCCTTGAATATATCATCTAAAATGCTAGAAAGAGCAGTTGTGCAACTATGACCTTGCCTAAAGTGCCCGATTGAGTTTGTGGTAAAATGTGATATTTGTTTAAGTGACTTTTTATTTGATTTGACGTAATTTTTTCTAGAACTTTTGATAGCGGAGGAAGAATGCTAATAGGTCTCAAGTGTTTGAAGTTCTTAGGTTGTGAAATTTTAGGTAATGGTATTACCAAGGATGTTTTCCATAAACTTGGGAAATAATTTTCCAGCAAAAACGAATTTAGAATATGAGTAATATAAGGGAGAATATACGGGCAACAATAATGTATCATGTTTATATTAATTTTATCTATTCCCAAAGCATTACTTTTAATTGATTTAATAGTGTCATAAATTTGTTCATTGGTAGCTAAAGTAAAATTAAATTGTTTAACAGAATCTATTAGAAGATTATGAGAATAAAATTTTATAGTATCTTGAACATTTCCAGCTGGCATATTTTTCACAGAATTTACAAAGAAACTATTAATTTCATTAACATTAGAGATGTCAGCCGGAATATCAGTAATATTTTTTTTGCGAGAATGAATATTAAGTTCATCAAGATCTTGCCATAGAGTTTTTGAAGTACCTGTTCGTATCCGTGAGTTTAGATAAGCCTTCTTTTCATTTCTTATTGCTTTGGTCGTGAGATTTTTTTAATTTTTGTAAGCCATTAAATGTTCCACTCTGCCAGAATTTTTATATTTCTGTAGAGTTTCATCCCTTATCTTCATCATTAATTTGACATTATCTGTTAACCACGGTGCCTTTGGTTTTGTACATCTAGCAGTTCTTAATGGAGCATGTTTATTAAATAAAGTGATTATTAAATTGTTAAAGTGCAAAAGCTTGTTTTCTATTTCAGGCATAAAAAACATATTATCCAATGCAAGAGATTCTAAATCTACATTAAATGCATCAAAATTAAAATATTTAAAATCTCGATACGTCTTAAATACTGGTAAGGGTTTTTCTCTGATATTTTTGAAGTTACAAAAAATTAATTCATGGTCTGTCTGTAAATTATTGTAATGATCTACACCACTAGTACAAATGTCAACCCCACCAGAACAGATTATAACATCAATTAAGGAAATTTTATTTATAGAAAAACGTGTGGGTTCACTTATTAGTTGGGAAAGTTCATAATCATTTAGTAAATTGTACTGTACTATTACTCTGTAAATCCAATAAATTAATATTAATATCCCCCATACATATTATATCATCACAAATCGGTATAATATTTGAAATAGTATCCTCAAACAAATCCAGAAAATTTTTAGAGTTTGTATTGGGGGGATGATATAAAACTCCTACGCAATATTTTTTTTTTGAGAAAGTCATTTTTAACCAAAGTTGTTCCAGTGTATCATTAACACTTACCTCAACTTTCTGATATTTAATATTACTTTTTATGTAAATACATACTCCTCCACCTCTGAAATCTCCTGGTCTATCCTCCCTCACAAGAGAGTATCCACGAATATTAACCACACCATTACGTACTTGACTACGCAACCAACTCTCACTGATTAGAAAGATGTCATAATTATTTATTTGAACCAGTTCGCTAAATTCCAAAAAACCTGCCATAAGAGATCGTGCATTAATATGTGCTATTTTAACAATATTCATGATACAAGTAATAATATGATAGTTATTTATTCTATTTTTATTAAAATGTAGAAGGAAGTAAATACAAATTTGAACACATTGTGTCCATCACTGTTAAATTAATCGAATTATATAGTTATTTAGTATATAAAGTCTGTTATTAAATTATATAATACAATATACTATAGAAAATGGTATGGTATATTTATACTGTATAAGTATAAATAAAATATATAAATATTATAAATATACTTAATATATTTGCAAATATGTAATTTTAACTATTATAGGGCAGTTACTATTTATAAAATGGGCAATATAATTAACAGTTAAGTATTACTTTAAATGAGAACGTAAACCTTTAGAATTTAATCAACCAAATTAACCTCAACCAAGCAACATTTGTTGAAGTTTGTCTCCTGTATCATTGTAATAGTAAGATACATAGCTAATAAACTAATAAACTATATACATTATTTATATGTGTGCAAAAACCCTAACATTGATAAATGATTTTTTTTTAATAATTTTATTATAATCACGAATATTAAAATTCTTCAACATGAACATAGCAAATGAATTTTCAGCTTTTAAATTGTTTAAACTTATATAAATTTAACCATTAGAAACAATTTACATTAAATACCTACTAAATAATGCAAACTTTCCGCAGGAACAATTAATTATTACGTGAACATAGCATTTTAATAAATAATAACGTGTTATCTAGTTTTAAGGTTTGTTATGTCACATAAATCATTAATTCTATGCACAGTGTTATTAAACTTCACATTAACATTTCCATTGTAACACCACACCGCCTCTTTGTGAAAATGCTTCTTTGCGGTATCCAATAAAAGCAGTCTATTTTTCGTCAGATCGTCTTGCATCGAGATACCAGTTGATTTAAGACACTTCCTATTTTTCATAACCTCCATACGCATAGTATCAGTAAAGAAACTTACAAGCACCGCTGGAGGTCGTGGCTTATGAGTATTGACATGTTTTGCCTGTACTCGATGGCACTTTTTTTATATCACTATCTTTTATTCCTTTAATGTTCATTTTTTCACTAAATAGTTTTAACACAACCTGCTGGATATCTTCCTTACCACTTTCCTTCGGTATTCCAAATATTCTAATATTTAAACTCCTGGATAACTGTTTATGTTTGTCTAGCTCTTTCTCAAGTTTGGTATTGTCTCTTTTTAATACCACCATTTCATTTTTTAAGGTACTAATCAATTCATTCTGCTTTATAAACAATTCTTCATACTTATCATCAATTTTTTTATGAACGGATGCAGCAATTTTTGTTATGTATTCCTCATTATTAAATGAGGTGTAGATTTTCTCCTCTATGATTTTAGCGATGTCTTCCAGGTCTTTTTTAGTAAGAACCATCTTGAGATAGAACCAACTATATTTCTTATTTATGCCACAGTTTCACTAAACTTACTTAACTGTATATACCTATTTGTAGTGATGTTGTTGATTTAATTATTACCTTATAGGCATTGCTTTTTACGTGAAGCACGGATTTAATCACAGTTTGAGCACTATTTAGCTACTTTAACACAGGAGACAGTTTCATACGCGTGCTACTCGCTTGCCATTAACTGACTGACTCTCTCTATATATATATATATATATATATATATATATATATATATATATATATATATATATATATATATATATATATATATATATATATATATATATATATATATATATATATATATATATATATATATATATATAATTCAATACAAAATAAAGTGGTAATCATATACCAAAATAGAAAAAAATATATATGTGGCTTTTGTACCCACAGCTCACGTATATATATATTTATATATATATATATATATATATATATATATAAATATATATATATATATATATATATATATATATATATATATATATATATATATATATATATATATATATATATATATATATATATATATATATATATATATATATATATATATATATATATATATATATATATATATATATATATATATATATATATATATATATATATATATATATATATATATATATATATATATATATATATATATATATATATATATATATAAATGATAATAAAATATAAAAGACTATACCTGGTAACTTTGATTCACTGCACTGTTATAACCAAGATATATCTTCGAGAGCGTAAGGTCGACAGACTAAAAGTGAAGCCGGCAGATAAGGAAAGGAAGGAATTTTTGGCGATCTCGCGTATAAATGTGCATGCTTTTAGCGGGGGAAAAGTAGGGACAACCGTAGATGGTGAGTCGCGGTAAACTTCTACCAGGTCGCGCGGTTTTATTTCAAATATTTGATATAAGAATTCAAACATTTGCCACAAAACGGAACGGAATTTATTTACGTTACAGCTTCTTCACACACGCTATAAATATTCGCTATAAATAAGTCCGTTCAATAAGAATCAATTAGAACTGATAAACTCTTAACTCGACGCCAATGGCTACACTCAGTGAATATCTAAATCTCCCTTTCTCGCCAAGAAGGGTAAACTAGAAAGGAGTGCTTAATCAACGTCAGCCAATCAGATTCTAGTAGCAGCCTGATTGACGTCATTGGCTTTTTATTAGTGAACCAAAAAATTAATAGTATAGGGTGGGTGTCCCAAAGGAACAGTAGTACACCCGTCTTTATACAAGCACATATATACTTATATAGGTTGCAGCGGCTTTATGTGGTTTTTTAAGCTTATATGAATAATTTATAGGCATACTTTTTTAAGGATATTATTTTGTTTTTCCAGTCTTCAACACAGTATTGATAGGGTGAGGTTAGACTTTAATCTCTACTGATTCTACAATTTAATTTCTACTGACCAAATTAAAAATAAGCACAAAGTATAACTGCATGGCCCCTAAAATATTGTAAAGCTTGTCTGTTTTAGAAATGATTGGAAGATACCACTTTGGCATGGCATATCACTTGAAAGCAATTTAAAAGTGTGGGTAAAAAAATATTTTATTCATATACATTTCTTTAAGACATATTTATTTTAATTTTAAACTAAATGTTAATTAGTTCATCAGTTTTTTCACTTTTTTCGACCTACGACGACAGCCGCAAGAACAATCGCTAGCCTTGCTTTTTTTCAATGTAGATTTTTTGTAGTTGATATAATTTAATCTTATAATTTTACAAGTTTTAATTATTTCTACAGGTAGATCGTGATGTTTCTTAGCAATTTTATTCACCAATTTTTCCGATACATTTTTCCCGTTCTGTAGGAGTCATTCCGTCCCAAGTGGTAACTGGAACATTCTATTGCAGGCTCAAACCATTTCTCAGATGGTTTAATCAAACCTCCATAAGACAGTTGTATCTATGAGGGTAGAGTGTAATTATATTCTGTGTCTGTTTTATTTGTATATGAACCTAAATATGGGTATTTCTGTTTATATTTTTTTGCGAGATACCCAGCAATATATTCTAAAGCGTCATTAGTAGTTTCTTGTTCAGACGAATCTATGATGTTAATATTTGCATCATGAGAACAGTTAAAACCCTTCAGTGGTGACGCAAAAATGTATAACACGAGTGGTGACGCCGGTCTAATAGACCATTGCATTACAAAAACGTTTGAAACCAAATACATATAGTTTTTAAAAATTTAAATCATTTAAAATTTAAAACATAAATTTAAAAAACCATTTTTTTCTGCGTTACTCAAAATATTGTAACAATTATTGCACACTACGCCAACATGTTCCAAGCACAAAAATGTATTGCACTTTCTGCAACAGTACTTGGTCTTCCGAGTCTTCTTGTAACCACATTCTGCACATCGTCCTAGAAGTCCCCTCGCCTCCTGTTGATCCTCTTCCGGTAATGGTATTTTACAGATTTCTGATATTCTCAGGCGGATAGTTTTTGGCAAATTGGTGAATTGAATTCGAACTTTTAGATGAGGTTCAATAAGGCACAGTGCTAGGCCTTCAAGAAATTTTCTTCTCAACATTTTCTCTCGGGTATTTGCAACATGTATCACTTGAGAATTTATGCCAGATATGTTCAGTAAACTGTAGAACACGACCATCTGCCAGCGTCTTGTCGGCCGTGCACAATTAGATCAGATTAGATTTAGATTGGCGCGGGGGCTCTGTTCTTATGACATATAGGCCGCACTATGGGCCCGTCACGTCCCGCCTTTCGAGAGCTATATTAGTGCAGTTGACTTAATGAAGCCAACTAGACGGCTAGGACATAGCTCTCTAAGGTCCCTGGGTATCAGCGTCGGTTGTCCCAGGTGTCGCATGCGTGTATGCAGGAAAGCGGGGCAATTCATCAGAACATGCCCCGCTGTTTCCTCATCTTCCAAGCATCCCCTACACTCACGGTCTTCCACAAGACCCATTATGTAAAGGTGTCGTCTTGCACAATTATAGTTTGCTGAAAGTTGATCAACCACATCCACACCCGTTTTTGTCTGATTGTAGTCAATTATTATGTCGGGCTTCCCAGTTTTAGCATCAATTTTATCATCGTCGTGGCAAGTCGAAATCAGAAGAACGTTTTTGTTTTTTTGGGCATGTACGACACAAGCGTGCAATTATTTCTAAACCCAAACATGCTGCTCCCAATGGGCCGAGAACTACGCTGAACAAATTCCGGTGGCAGTTATCTTTTATTACAACGTATTGTACCTATGTATTGTGAGGTTTTTCTGCAATAGGTACTCGGCTAATGGCAAGCTAGTGAACCATCTGTCTGTTGTAACATTACGTCTAGAACCATAGATAGGCTCGCATAGCCGCTGAACGATTGCTGTAGGGGGTTAATAAATCACCTTCTGAGGACAGCTTCCTTTGGTTGTAAATAAAACGCCACATTTGCGTTTAAAAACTTATTATTAATATTGTTCTTCAAGAACAGGTAGTACATAGGTAGTCGGTAGTCGGTAGTCTCGCTTGACATGAGCACAAGCTTCTTTTTCGCACATGCACTTTAAAACTGGTTTGTTACACATAGATTTCTAAACTGACAAAATACAAAAATAAATAAAACCCTAACAATTGTCATTCCACTATTGTCCTGAGAGAATGGCCCTTCTGGCTGAGTTCCAACGTACACCTCTAAATTATACGTGTAATACATCTTTGCGTCACAAAGTGCGAAAATTTTTATTCCGTACTTGTTTGGCTTCAGTGACATGTATTGACGAAATGAGCACCTACCTCTGAGGCCCTCCAATTTTCCGTCAACTGTGACATAGTTCGACATGTTGTAATTTTGTCTACAGTTATTTACAAATTTTTCAAAAACAGCTCTGATTGGAGCTAATTTGTCCGTTTTACGACGTTCTTCTCTTGTCTGTATTGTTGTATTATGTATTTGTATTACATATTATATATTTCAGTTATATTTTCGCTTTGGACGTTAGGCTGTAATCGGCATTAGCTGATTTGCGAGAGGTGCACTCGCCTTGTTCATGGTTGTTCATTTTTTTTTATATTAATTTGTCAGACTTTGATGGTTGTCAAAAAATATCAGAAGAAAATAATCATTGACTTTCTCATGTCAGCTGAGTTGCAGTTCCTTTCAGTTAATTAACTATATTTGGTTTATTTTTATTGTATTCTCTTTGAATGTCTAAGAGCTATTTAACTAAGTCTTGGACTAGTGAGAACCTGACTGCCGTTTAATAGAATTGCTGTACCTATGTGTTGGAGTTTAGATCAGTAAATGAAGTGAGTGGATCCTGTAAGTTTTGGTGAGCTAAAGAGCTGACAGAGGTGAGTGTTATTGCATTGTACTTGCCTGGGAACATTCTACATATCCACAAGATTCTCGAACCTACTTCACCTGCTTCTGTCTCATTGCTCTCCTCTCTGGCGTAGCGTAACGCCAGTGGCGCCCTTTGTTGTTATATTAGTAGATTCTAATCTTTCGTATCTCCTTCCAATTGACCTTTGCAAGTTTCGTGGAGACGAAGATAGAACAGTATATCATCAAACCGGAGAAAACGAGTCAGCATTCTAAATGTTTGTAGAGACATGGTAGTCCTGAATATATCCGGAGCTGTACCATTGGTTATAAAAAGGTCTTCGGCATTGAGATGGTTGGATTTTTTTACTCCAGTCAGAAGTAGCAATCCCAATAAAGCCTCAATCTCTAATTCATCAGTTGGTCTGGTGTAAGTTGGTCGGCCGTACGAATTTGCTACAGATTGCAAGTATTCATTGGTATGAGTCACTATAAGATTTATAATTTCTTCGTCAAAAAATGAACGCCAAATTTCCAATGGATTCTGATGATTACGTAGTCCAGGACTGACAGAAGGAAGCTTTACTCTTATAATATTCTTACTTCTAGTTTTGAAATTTGAAGGGGCGTAGTGTTTTTTCCAAATTGTCTTTTTATATTTATCAATAATATGTGGACCAATAGATTCAGCGGAATCTTCGTTCGCGTCTTCAAACTCTTGTTCAGTA
>CAXKVY010001075.1:0-91125 GCA_964058915.1 Tetropium fuscum
ATAAAATATTTTTTTTTAAATTAACATAAAATCCAAATTTAAAAATCAAATTATAATAAAAATAGTTATACAATTTATTACAATATATACCGTAAAGTGGGGCTATTCCAATCTCATGGGGCAAATCCGGTCAAGCGTGCATGTTTGAATTCGACAGGCCCTCCCATCTAGTGAGAAGCAGTTGAGTTACGAATAAAAATGGATTCGTAAATTACAGTTTTAGTAGTAAGTAAGAAATATACTCGTACGCTTGGGATTACCGGCCGATGCATGATATCTTGCTTGTCATTGTCATGACAGTTCAGAGCGGGTTTGCATTTTACGAAAACAAACGTTTGTACACGAGTTCCAAGTGGACTATAGAAATAAATGCCAATAGATTTCTATAAATTTGTGTTGTGCTTCGGTGTTAACCTCAAATGTCAGTGGAGTGTGCCTTTTTGGTATAAGAAAATAAATAAAAACTGTAAGTATGTCAAATGGTGGGGCAAATCCAATAGTAACAAAAAAAATTCTTTCTGTTTGCAAAATGGTGAGGAATTACAAGAAAAAAGTAGGTCCGGGTGGGTAAAAAAATTACGACCCCAAGTATTTCAAAAGGGCTCTTTTGGCAGTAAACCACGGCTCATTATCTATTAGGAAAGCTTCAGAAAGTTTTGGGGTTCCTTTTACAACCTTACAAAATGCGTTGAAAAATCGCTACCAAACAAACATTAGTGGTAGGCCAACAGCACTAAGTCAGGCAGAAGAAAAACAACTAATTGAAGGACTCTTTGAATGTGCGAAATGGGGATTTCCCTTACAGTCGATGGATGTAAGGAATATTGTACAAGTTTATTTAAATCGTGTTGGTATGGTGGAGAAAAGATTCCGTGAGAATCGTCCAGGATTGGAATGGGTGAGAAACGAAGGATTAATGAGTTGACAATGATACTCAGTGAATTTCCCAGTTTACTAAAGGAAACCATTGACGAAATTGGCCTGAAAATTGAAGCCAATATCATAGCAGGATTTAAAGAAGAACGGAATTATACCCCTAGATGCAGACAAAATTTTGGCCCTTATTCCAGAAAAAGCAGTCTTCAACGAACATCAAAACGATGCCGATGCATCATGGACAAGTGCTTTTACGAACCAATTAGAACAATCTCGATTTGGTGCAGGTAACTCTGGTGCTACAAGAGAAAACTTGGAAGGCAATAGTTCAAGGCCCACCAGAGGAAAACATATGAATGTACAACCCGGAAAGGGTGTCATCATTAAAGATACATCTGAAGCGACAGAGCTGGAAGAAGTGGAATCTGAGGTAGACAGTCCTGCAAGCAACAACGAGAGCTCTGAAGAAGAGGAAGTTGGTCAAATAGAAGAAAGTCAGATGGAAAGACAAGTAGGGGATTTCGTCTTAATTTCCTTTGCAACAAATAAACGTGATAGAATGTTTGTAGGAAGAGTAGAAAACATTCTTGCTTCAAACAAGTTTCAAATTAACTTTCTGCGAAAAAAGAGCAGTTGTAAGCAGAATTATTTTGTATTCCCCGATGTTCCCGATGTGCAGGATATTGACAAAGATCAAGTTATCAAAAAGGTGTTTGGGAGCGGCATTCGACGTGGCAGATATATTTTTAAGCAAATAACTTTTGACAATGTTGAATAATCCTTATTTATTTAAGTTAAAGTTTGCTTATATTTAGTATTCCATGTAATATTTTCATTTTGAACAATTCTCTCTCTGAAAAAAAATTGTAAAAATTTTTTCAACAAAAATTTGTGATCGGATATAGACTAACATCGACTTATATCCGATTTCAATGCAAAAAGGTAGGGGATTGGATTTACCCCACCCTATGGGGCAAGTCCAGTCAGAATTAAACCAAAAAAATATACTATGCTTTGAAACTTTTGAAATATGTTTGTGTCATTGGGTAAACAAATGTTGGAAGATTATATATTATTTTTTTGGGAATTTTTGTAACACGTTAGACCGCTGAAATTTCAATATATTTATAATATTTCCTATATATATATATATAATATATATATATATATATATATATATATATATATATATATATATATATATATATATATATATATATATATATATATATATATATATATATATATATATATATATATATATATATATATATATATATATATATATACCGTAAAGTGGTATATATATATATATATATATATATATATATATATATATATATATATATATATATATATTATAATATATATTATATATATATATATTATTATATATATTATAATATATATATATATATATATATATTATAATATATATATATATTATATATATAATATATAATATATATTATATATATATATATAATATATATTATATATATAATATATATTATATATATATATATATATATATATATATATATATATATATATATATATATATATATATATATACCGTAAAGTGGTATATATATATATATATATATATATATATATATATATATTATAATATATATTATATATATATAATATATATTATATATATAGGCAATATCAGATAAAGTGTGAAATTAAATCTAGAGAGATAAATGTTAGGATTTATCATATGTTTATATGAAAGTTCTTGTTATTTCTTCGTCCGGAAGGATGTGTATTTATCTACTTAGTCGTTATATAGTTTATTTTCTAGTGATAAGAAGATCTTTTACCATTAAAAGAAATGAATAATCAATTTTAAATGAACCGTAAACATTTCATCGTTATTATGAAACCAGCAATATATAAAACGCCGCGCCGACCGTTTTGCACGCTTGGAAACAAGAAAGAACATACATTGGGATAATAACCTAAATTACCAGCGCAATTACTTAATTACACACGGGCGTGCAAACTAAAATACTTCAAATATGGGATAAAACCTGCACAACAACTTTCTGTATGTGCTTCAAAAGGTGCACCAAATCAATCAGTCCGTTTTGTTCTTAATAATAATTAAAATAACACACTACACCCAGTTAAATGTTTGACGTTTTTGATTTTACTAAAATTATATCATTTATTCACAATCGGTTAGTAATTCTTACACCAGTGGCGGCTAGTGCCAAATTAAACAGATAAATTTTCAAGGTCACGCATCTATTTGAACAAAAATACAGATCTCCACAAGAATAATTATTTGAGGTTATGATTACCATGGCCACCAGCTTTAAGGGTGCATTATTGTTTTGATTTCCAACACACACATTTATTTTTATAGATAGTTTTCAAAAAATGGTCATAATGTATTAGTACAAAATATTTAATCAATATAAAGATTATAGAAGATTACCCACAGTAGTTGTAGATTACTTCTAACCTCCTGAGATATAATCCTATAGAGAACTCCTAAAACTACTTAATGTTTTTATGTCTATTTAAGAAAAAAGTTGTAAAATTAATTTAATTAACGCACGCGATGAAAGTTTTTAACGATAGTTTTAACCTCCAAACAGGACACATACAAAACAAAACAGTCTCTTCACAGCCAATTATTTTTACCGTAGATAGTTAGTTAAATTTACGGGATCGAGATTTTTGTCTACTGCCACTTTGTTTTATAATATTTAAATCAGGCGTTGGCGTCCTAACTCTTGAACTTTAAGTTTTTCTTCCAGTGAAAAGTTACCAAAAGTTTTTAAATCGCCCATCTTATTCATGATTAATTTATTAAATACCTACTAAAAACTAAACACGAATATAAGTTTACTATTTATCACACACAGATATACTAATCCAATATCCAATAAAAGTTAACTACAACAAAACAAATCTGTTCAATCAAAAATAAAAATTGTTCTAGAAAAACACCTACACGTGATGTATGACATAACAGGGAACAACAAAAACCGACGCTGTCAAGAAACTGAGCCCGGCATAGAATATTATTTCCCTTTACAATTTATCCCGTATAAAATTTTATGGACTACGTTTATCTCTGTCGCTCACACACGATTCTGGAACATCTATTTCATTTCATCTGTTCCAGTACATAAATAGCACAACGAACTTGCGCAGATTAAACAAGAAACCGGCATCGGCACCCGCGGCTAACCGATTTTTATAAAATCCCTGTAGAAATGTTCGGAATATTTATGCGAAACAAGTGATGTCTTAAAAATCCAATTTCTTCCAAGATTAAGTTTTGCAAATTCAAAAAAATACGAAAAATGCAAAAAATACAGCAAATAATACGTGCATTTTTTACTGTCTTTATGCATTTTTCAAGGATTTTTCAAAGATATTCATTAAAGATTCATAAAAATTTAAGGAAAATGGTTTGCGTGGTTTAGGAATCCAAAATAGAAATCAAAATTGAAAATTTTGTTAAAAAAAAGACAAATTAATTTCTTATTTGCTTTGTGTACATTTTATCTGAGAAAAAAGGAAAAAAAATGTATACTTTTAAAATTGAATATTGCGCCATTATCAGTAAACCATTTTGAATTTTCCGATTTTTTGTCTACAAATTCGTAATTAGTGACCTCCAAAACCCCCGAATATAAAATTTGGATGTTATTTTATTCATTTTAGAGCAATTATTTTTTTTAACGGATGCAAATTATGCACTTTTGGCTACAATTGGCTCATAAAGGGTCGTAAATAACCAAATATGTTACCTAAGGCTTGTATAATACTGAAACAATTTTTCTCAAATTTTTAATAATTTTTTAATGAATATCTTTGCAAAACCCTTGAAAAATGTACAGAAATAGCATAAAATGCACTTTTTTGCGTAAGTATACATTTTTTGGTACTTTCCCCGTCATTCTGTGCGTATGGAGTATGATTTTTCAAGTTTTTATACCTAAAAGATGCATTCTATGCAATAAAATCTTTTGGAGATAAAACTTCTTGAAAATCACCTTTTTTACTAATTTCAACTGCCTACATCTCATATGTGGTAAAATGATTCAAAAATAAGGAATTGTTTTACATATTTTTATTATTATTATTACAATGTGCGTTACTTACTTTTGATATTTTAGCGACTATATTTTTTCATATATTTATTAAAAAAATGTCATTAGATATGTTTACCTATTTATAAACGCATGGATTGTTTCAGGCTGGAAAAAGGAAGGAGTATCAGATAGGAAAGGCTTTGAGAAAGAGATATTCCACCTTTCTTGGCGACTTTACTTTGGACAGCGTGGATTCGCGATGTACGGATTACAACAGGACGAAAATGTCCCTGCAACTAGTCCTTGCATCGCTATTTCCACCTAGAGGCGAGTATGTCTGGGAGAAGAAGCTTAATTGGCAACCAGTTCCTTTCAACTATTGGCCTGTTGAAGAAGATCATGTAAGATATAAGTACCACGCGCAGCTATAAAAATATATATTTATATACACAGCAAAATTCAGTACCATATATCCGAAGACTGAAATAAACCTAGTCCCTATTAATAGGCGGATTAAAGTTTAATATTCTCAAACGTCATTAGAGATACGCGACTACGGTAACAACATATTTTTATACGCTCTGTTTCACAATTTAGGTGCGCATTTCAGACACAATCTTAATATTTCTAGTATCTTCTTGTTTACTAATGTCATGTACGAATAACACAACTTGACATATTTGCTGTAATAAAACTATAATACTTCTGTACTCTCACTTGCATTGCTAATGATTTCTTTAAGCATATAGTTTTAATTAACAAAACAGTTTTCAAGTTGTTTTGACGGAATAACTAATAGTCAAGAGGCTATCATTTCACGTTTTTTATGACACTGAACATTCGCCTATACGCCAATATAAAATATGTAATCAAAATAAATGTTACAATTCTACAAAGAAAAATACAAAATCGTTATTCAGTACAACTTTTATTTTATAAGTGTAATCTTACCAAAAATTAGAGCGTAAATATTTAAAAAATTAATAGTCATAGAGATATTATAATGTAAGAAAACTGATGCTACAACCTGGAAGCAAAACGTTAGTAAAATCAGTAGAAAAATCACTATCACTAGTGTCTTCCCAAAACCTTCTATTCATACCTCGTTCATTTTCAGATGATGATGACATTACAACAATTCTGCCCAGTGCAGCCAATAGCCTATGACATGGTGGATACATTTTAAGATTATAAATGATATCTTAACCCTGATCTATTAACTCCTGCCTCCCGAATAGCTTTCTGTAACACAAAAATAAATAATATATATGAGAGTAAATAATACAGAAATAAATAATACAGATGAGAGCCTTGTCTTACTCCTTCATTAATGTAAAATTTTCCCGATATTCTACTCTGTATTTTTACTTTATTTTTAATCTCTTGTAACGTAAACTTTATCATGTTTACTAATTTTTTATAAAACTAATGCCGATATGCCTTAGCGCCTCATATATTGACCTTAACCCCTTTTTTTGCATAGGACATCATATTTCCTTTGACCAATACTGTAGTATTCGTTTTTGTTCCGATTTGATTATCATGTTTCAAAAGCTCCTCAAAAAATTTTCTCAATGTTTTTAAAATATCTTCTTCGTCACCAATAATTTTTTCGTTCTTGTTATAAAAAACCGGTCATATAAAATAACGTCGCTCTTCTTTTCCAACTTCCTGATATTTCCTCATATCTTTATTTCTAGTTCTCTTCGATACTATTTAATAGAATTCATTATGTCCTATCTTTTCATCCCTCAGCAGCATTTTAGCTTTCCTTTCCTGTTGATCAACATGTTCGTGTGTTGAATTTTTTGATATTTCTGCTCAAACTTTTAGCCTTAATTGATTCCTTCTCTCTAGCTGTACTTTGCATTAATAGGCAAATCATCTTTTCTTCT
Organism: Tetropium fuscum; assembly: GCA_964058915.1. Lineage (NCBI taxonomy): Eukaryota > Metazoa > Arthropoda > Insecta > Coleoptera > Cerambycidae > Tetropium > Tetropium fuscum. The sequence continues at coordinate 6,833 of CAXKVY010001075.1, forward strand.
CTTTTTTCCTTTCACTATTACATTTTCTGTCTCTGTCATTACTATTTTATTTCGTTCCATAATGTTTCAATATTCCCACTTTCCCATATATTGTCCATCTTTACTTAAAGACTGCCTGTATATTTTCTGCTCGTCATTATATTTGTTAATCTAACCAGTTTGACCATAACCATATATTGACCTTAACCCCTTTTTTATGCATAGGACACCATATTTCCTCCGACCAATACTTTAGTATTCGTTTTTGTTCCGATTTGATCATCATGATTCAAAAGCTCCTCAAAAAATGTTCTCCATGTTTTTAAACTATCTTCTTCGTCACCAATAATTTTTTCGTTCTTGTCATAAAAAAACGGTCATATAAAATAACGTCGCTCTTCTTTTCCAACTTCCTGATATTTCCTCATATCTTTATATCTAGTTCTCTTCGATACTATTTAATAGAATTTCATTATGTCCTATCTTTTCATCCCTCAGCAGCATTTTATCTTTCCTTTCCTGATGCTCAACATGTTCGTGTGTTTAATTTTTTGACATTTCTGCTCAAACTTTTAGCCTTAATAAGCCTTAATTGATTCCTTCTCTCTAGCTCTACTTTGCATTAATAGGGAAATCATATTTTCCTCTCTTTTTTCCTTTCACTATTACATTTTCTGTCCCTGTCATTACTATTTTTATCGATCCATAATGTTTCAATATTCCCACTTTCCCATCTTCAATATTCCCACTATTGTTCATCTTTACTACTTTAAGTAAAGATGAACTTCTTTAAGTAAAATATACTGCCTGTATATTTTCTGCTCGTCATTATATTTGTTAATCTAACCAGTTGCTGTTGACTTCTTCCCATGAAGATTTCAATGAGATAGTACAATTTGCCTATTTCTAATAATTTTGGATTATTTCTTTGACTTAGTTCTACACAAGAAATTAGTAACATTCTATAAACAATACTGTTGTATCATCTTAGGTATTAGGAGATCCTATAAAAAATTGCCCCAGATACACAGAAGCCTTCTTCCAACACCTGACCTCATCTGAAGGTAAACAACTGTACAGCAATTACAGTACGCTTCATGAGTATTTAGAGAAACATACAGGTCAATCGCTACACAGCAAGTCCCTAGCAGAGCTCTACTTTACCCTTACCACAGAGGTAAGTGATATATGCGCTAATATGTACATATGTAATTTTCAGCTTCGTTCGTATTTTTTAGCACGAAAATGGTTTAACGATGCCTAGTTGGGCAAAGTCTGTCTACCCTCTCATCAAGCAGCTGGCTATAATGGACTATAATATGAGTACTGCGACTCCAGAGTTGAAGCGTCTGGCATCAGGTAATTTTAATTGTCCATGTGTGTTCATTTAGTCGATTATTTATCTGATTTTGATTACTACTTTAGTACACAATTGAATTGTCTCTCAATCTTGTTAAAATATATTAATTAATTTAAGTACTTTATTTTGTCTTGTCTGTATTTGCTATAAATACGACATTGTGCCACTGAGTGTTACATAGGTCATTATTGAAGTCGTAATTATCAAGGATTCTAAAATCGCAATATGTAAAATTTTTGTTGGTAATTGGGAAGGTCAAATATAATCTTAATTCTCCATAAATACTAATAAATAAATAAACAGTAATAAGAAATGTCGATCTGAAATAAACCAAGTTACATTGATGACTCTTATATCTGGTATATCTGCTTGCGCTAATGGAAGAATGATCTGTCACTTTTTTCTTGGCGGTATCCGTTCCCACTTTTCGAGCGGTTTCCTTTGTCCATTTGGAGATAGTATTAACACCTACGGCGAGGCTTTTATACCATGCTGTAATACTTCCTAATCTCCAATTTTTGTTTTGCGTCAGGAAAAACGTAGCGGTCGTTACAATCTATTATCGTTTTACCATTATTTTTGAAACAATCGAGCTGGACATAGATTAGGATCTACTGTATTAGGTATTAACCATTTGCTGTCACAGCAAGTTTTGTCCCCTCTTTGATTCGTTTTGTTAAATACTGGATTGTGTTCAATTCGGTCAGTGAAGTTTCCAGAAATGTCAGTTCCTTTCTTAAACTGATAAATAGTGGCAGACGTGCCTTCATTACCACGCCATGCCAATTCTTTATCGACAATGTTAAAGAACTTTTCTTGAAGCCCTTAATGCGTTCCAGACTTTTTGCAGTTTTTTGCATAAAAGCACAGCACTAACCTTTCTTTTTTCTTGTATTTTCTGCAGTTGCTTTCCTTTAGATTCGCGAGCTACCCTTGCTTCTTTAAAGAATGATTTCTCATTCTGAATATGAGTTGCTGTTGCGACGAAAATAATTATCTTATCTTCCAAAAGCAGCAGCAACGAGTAATGAATGAATGACAAATATTGAAGCATTTGAATTTGGACTTTCGTTTCAATTGGTTGTGTACTTGAACGACCTGGCCAAAGGATTCTAAAGCTGGCTCCCTTCTTGACCTGTTTATCAGCTTTGACCCAACATAGGCAGATGTTATTCATCTGATAGGCTCTCACAAGTGCTTGGTGACATTCACATGTTGACCCTTTGGTTATTTTATAGTTTTTCAGGGCCAGTAGTAATTGTCTACTCTCTGTGCAGATTCTGATTGTCTTGCCCGTTATTTCTCTGCGAGCAATCTCTCATGCGGCTATGGTTATACCTGCGGGTTCTGTTTGTACTACACTGGCATTTTTATCCATAGTCCAGTTGCATCGGAGTCGCAGATTTCTGGAATATATATCGCAGCCTGCTCCTTCCCTCTTCTTTGATCCGTCTGTGAAGACATAGTTTACACCTTCAACGTCGGTCTCATCTTCACCAGGAGTGTGTATGGTGTAAGATATCAAAGACAAGCCGGAATTCCATCTGAGCATGCCTGTAAAAGGAGTTGGGCCTTGTCAGTAATAATATGCTATTGCATAGGCTGAATTACATTGGTGAAAAACGTTGTGTTGAATTGTCACTACAATATATATGAGCGCAGTGGAGCTATCAGATGATTTTTTTATTTTAAAACATACTTTGACATTTGTCTCTTATAAAAAGTACCTATAAAATTATTGAAATTTTATTTTAAATAAGCTTAGCATATCGATAACTTTGGCAGATCAGAAATTCCAGAGGCAAATTCACCAATGGAAATTTTTTTTGGTTATTGGAAATTTTATATAGTGCCGCGAAAAAATATTAGAAATTAGACCGAATATGTTTTTTGTACGATAACCCTTATTGTTACTTTTTTAGTTCAAGCGTTATAATTTTTTTTATATGTGGAAACAAAACAGTATATTTATTTATATTGTAGGTTACGTTTATCTGTGCTAGGACAAAATAACTCTTGAGAGCGTTATTTTCATTAATAAATAACTACAGATATATTTTTCAAGAAGTTTAATATTAAAAACTATTATTGCAAAAATTAATTAACTGGTCAAAAGTGATAGGTATATCGATTTTTCTCTTCCATTTTTAAATTAATGTCCTGCAAAAATAAGTTTTACAAGTGAAATATACAAAAAATAGATATACAACAGGTCATTTTATTTCTCTTTATATTTGCTATCAACCCAAGATTACTTTATACTTAATCTACCAACCCAAGATTATATCTACAAAAATTATAGGTTTACAATATTGCAATTAGTTAATAACAACAATACTTGCATAAACGTAAGATTAAAACAAACTTCACATTCGAAAATGAAGATTTTCCTTGGACCCCATCAAACTGTTATTTGAACCCTCTGCAAAGCGAGTCGAAGGGAAATATCTTATGGCCATATTCTTGTTCCTCATGCTTGATATAATAAGAATAGCTATCTTGGCAAGGTAGAAAGTACCTTGCGGTATTTTATATTGATTTACTATTGCGGGTCTCCAACTGTAAGGATTTTCTGAAAAACGGAAGACAAAGTACATTCAAGTAATAGCAATTTATGAATGAAAATTTCAACTTCTTCTGTATCAAATAAACTAGAATTTATGGAATAATTATTTTTATGAAATAAATAATATCAAAATATTTATATCCAAAATACTTATATCAAAATAGTTTATTTAGTGTTACTAGCTCTCGAATATTGTGGATTGATTGCAAATATATTTATAGTTCTTTCCTCAAGTTCCTCCTTAAAACTCACAAAACTCGTTTTTCAGGTTTTTTGGTTAAGAAAATAATAGATGATACGTCAGACAAAGTCAAGGGAGAGATTTATAAGAATACTAAAGTATTTCTATATTCAGCCCATGAGTCGAATATTGCTCATATATTAAGATTTCTAGGAGTGTTCCATTCTCATGTGCCACCATATGGAAGCTACATAGCCTTTGAGATACATAACATAAAAGGAGTAAGAGGACTTAAGGTAAGATTTTTATATAATTTCTTAATTTTAAAATAGCATATTCGCTTGTCCACGAGCAACTTGTGACTACAAGTTGTAAAATTACTCCTCATCAACCAACTCTTGGAAAGGGAAAAAAGTACCATCTGTACGAGTCTGTATAATGTTTTGAAAATGAACTTTTTAAATTGGACGTGAATTCCTGTGATGGTCCTAAATCAATTAACACAGTGTTTGACATTTATTTTCACGTATATTTCCCTATCAATGTTTTACTATGTAAGTTATATCAATAATAAAGTCTTAACAAGCAAAAAACTAATAGATATATTGCTTTTTTTAACGTTGCGTTACTATAGTGCATCTAAGAAGTTAAAAAGTTGAATAACCGGCTGCAAAGTCACCACTGGCCATGGGCGTAGGCATTTTTTAGGGGATCGAAAGTAGAAGGTTTTTATATGCATATTTTAACCATCACAGCTGATAGTCAATGCAAGTTTCCACACGACTCATGAAGCATTGCTTTCAGCCCGTTACCATTTTGTAGTGGGTGGTTCTCACCAGTAGCCAAATTTCCCACAAGAAACAAGAATAAATATCTAACAGCTACGAGTAAATAGCCATGAAAAAAAAATCAAAATAATATAATAATTAGGTAGCCGCCGTATGAGGCAAAGTATCTCTCAGTATTTTTGATACATTTCATATTCTTCGGATATTAATAAGAATTCAATATCCTAGTAGCGCAGTAAATATAATAACTGTTCTCTCTAAAAATTTGCATTGCAATCGAATCCCCATCTGGTTGTGGATAATGTGATATGGCATTTTAATACTTTGCAACCTCAGAAATCTCAAATGATTCCGAAGTAAGAGCACTTCCCATATACTTATGTCTTGTGACAAGTTTTCCTCAAATTAAATTTCTTTTCAGATCTACTATCAGGACTACTCATCTGAGAGGCCCAAGAAAATAAAACTGCCCAAGTGTAGCAGCTTTTGCCCGCTAGAGAAATTCGTCGCCCTCTACAAGCATTTGCTCCCTCACTCAGACAGCGAATGTTTTCAATTACGTCCATAGAGTATTATAGAGTTAGGATTTCTACGCCAATAGATTATTGCTTGACGTTGGCTTTATTTATTTTTTTACCGCCCATGTTGTTCAGAACGTTGATTATTTTTGTGAAATAAAATATGTGTTCGATTCGTGTTTCAAAATATGCGCATTATTTAACATCATTCATTGATATTCGTCGTCTCGATCTTAAATATTCAGACTAAACAAACCAATTTGAATTAGGTACACATGTACTTTCTTATGTTACAACTAATCTTGTGAATGTATATCATTAAATTATAAAACCTAAATTATATTTATATTGTTACGCCACTGAGTTCGTAAAATAAGTGAGTACTGTCCAGAATCCAAATACACTTTATTAACTTCCAAACACAAGTTACAACTGTTTACAATGATAAATCACTACTGAACACTTTTAATTACTTGTTACTTGATCTTGTCTCTAAGTTTAAACTAGACGAGACTAATATCGGGATCGCCTGACTCTTATATACTATTTTCAATGTTCTGAAAAGTTCTAGAAGCTTCTCGAATATTCCATCCCATTCTAGATTGTTCTCAGTTATTCCATCTCATTCCAGATGGTATACAAGGCATCTCGAAGACTTCTACAGGGGGTTGTCCACATTTTCACATACCGCAACTATTCTAAATGGGGCCAGGTGTGTATCTTGGTTATTTGAGGTCCTAGAGGGCTGAGACTTCGGTTATTTGAGACCTTTGGGGGGTTGTGTTTGGCACCTCCAGAGGCGTTGTTGCCACATCGTCGGGTGCGGTGTTGCCAGATTGTGCAGTTTTTCCTTAGATCTAGGGAATTTTCAATACATCGTGCACAATCGCTTCCCACGATTCCGTAACAATATTACTCACTAAAACGAGTTCTTTTAGAAAAATGAATATTCTTTCAATCGTATTATAAATCCTCATAAAGGATGTTGGATTAATATTTTTTTGTTGCAAGCAAGTCTCAAATTTTTAAGATAATAATTCCCTGTATATACTACTCCCATCTGAACATGAAAATATATCGAATTATTAGTCGATTTATTAGTGTTGTGTTTATTAGCAAGAAGTTTTACAAGTCATGAAGATTGGTTTATATAATATATAAATAAAATACAATATAATATATATAAATAGCATAAAATCTTTAAAATAATTTTTTTTCTATAAAACATACATATAGAACCAATCAATAAAATACAAAACAAACACTATAATACATTTCACGTATACGCCTTTTATACGTTAAAAATTACAAACGTAGCTTCATTGAGACTAATGGACCGATTCGATAGCCTCCTAGTTCACCGGGCCGTACCCCACTCGAAAATCTAGTACACGCAACACTTTGAGAACTTGATTTATCGCTAAGTTGTCAATATTTGATAGCATTTTTTTATTATTGTTTCACATATTGCTGTTTTCGTTAATTAAAGAATATTTGTACCTACTATTAGTTTAAATTATTTAAAACGAAATAGGTATAAATAAGTAGTTGTGAAAAAAAGCAAGTTTATCATCTTCTGACCTCTGTAACATAAATCAGAAACATTTAAAAAAATACATTTAATTTAAAAATGTTATCAATATTAAAATGAAGAAATTCAGATATTCTGTAGAAGGCTTTCTTAATTAGAAACTGTTTAATTAACTGTTTTAACCTCACCTCTTTGCAAGTCTTTTACACATCCTACGATTTTGTTGTAAAATTTAGGGCCATAATAGCCAAAAAATTTGGTAGCCAAAAAACGTGAATTTTTTGCACTTTTCTTCAGTTCTTGCTTGTAGCTGGAAAACGGTGCGTCGGACGGAAAATGTCATCCCATTCAATGTTGAATTCTGTGTCGAATGAACCTTTAAAACTTCAAATTCGGTTCAGTGGTATAGCCGAAATCAAAAGTTATAAACCGGGATAATTTCTCATTTCGGTGCAAACTTACATTTGGCGACATTCCAAGACCACATATCTTTGAAACAGATACCCCTATTAACAAAACCCACATTTTAAAACAAGCCACCTATAATATGCTTTCGAAATACGGGTTACAAAATTTTAAATCAAAGTATGACTCCAGGAATGCCGCCGAAAAAGAAAAGCTTAGTCAAATTGCCCGCGAGGATATCAGGTTGGTGATTTATCCCTTTGATACTTGCACCAAATTGGATCAATTTCTGAAGGACGTTGACAACGACATTCCACAGGTGCTTGTGGGGTCAATTTAAAACCCCTCAGGGGAAAAACCATACTCGGCCGAAACATAAAACGAAAACCTGTGCTATCGCTCACGCAATAATTAATGCTGTAAGACCGCGGTCCTTCCTGTCCCCTTTGCTCGTAAGCCTTGGTGCAACGCTTCATAGAAAGTACGGATCAAGAGATCTATCTCATGGAGGTGTTTTCAAGTCTTGGGGTTTCTTGTCCATATTTCGTAAGTTCAGCTGTTCCAAGCATTTGTCCGTCAAGACCCACCACAAGTCGTGCTGGAAGAATATATTGGCCACTGGCCACTGGGTGCGTGACAATGCTGATGTTAACGTAGACATGATTGATGAGTCCAACACGTGGCATGCTATGGGAGGGCTCCAATGTATCATACCTCACTCCTCGGCCTGGTCAGAGGCAAGAAATACAAGATTGAAGAAGACCCAAAGCCAAGGAAACGGGCATTCGGAAACATACCCTTGGTCCCCTTTTTTGGCTAGATAGAACCAAAATCATTAGTGTATTATAATGAATAAGGTTTTGTTGATTCATTGTATTGTACTTACGAATATCCTCTTGCTTATATGAATATACATTTCTTTGAAAGATCTTGGTTTGAATTAGCATGTAAATAAGAAGTAATATAAACAATTGTAATTATTATACAGTAAATAATTTATTGTATGTATAAATATCTAATAAATATAGATTTATCAACATTTATCGATAAGAAATCGTTGAAAAAGTCATGCATAGCAAGATATATTTCAATATAACGTAACTATAATGTAAAATAACAAATTAGGGCCCAGCATAGCAAATTACAATGAATTGAGACAAATAATAATATAATAGTTAACACATAGCGAGGGCTAATAATATTAATATTCCTAATAAAATAATATCATAATTATATGATAGATGACAGGAACACTGTCAATACTAAAGCCACATTCTCATGATCCTTATATGAGACCTAAAATAAAATAGAAAATTTATTGAGACAACAAATATATTATGTAATGTAACAAGAATTGTGTAATATATATTAAGAAGTGACATAAACGCTTAAAAGTGATAATGAGTGCATAAAACTAAAATTTCAGCAAACATAAAAATCATGTGTTATGACCCTAAGAAATAAAAGAATATGTATCGTGGGTTCCAGGAAGTGAAACAAGAGAAAAAACAATGTATGATGGTTTACAAAAATATTCGTTAAGAAGCGTGTTGTAAAATGTGTTAAGAATTAATTTTATTGTAGAAAGTTAAAATATTTAAATAACTAGAGTAAATTCAACTTACGAAGATTTTAAAAGGTTAGGAGTGCGCAAGTAAGTAAAAATCAAGATTATCCAGTCAAGAATTTCGACGCGCAGAGTGTCAGCAGGTATCAGAAATGAACTAGGTGTTTAAAACGAGCAATCCAGATCCATGCAGCAAATCGAACGGCCTAAGAACATCACAACGTTTATCGAGATACCTACATAGCTTTATGTGATCAGATTATAAATTCACTAGCTTAACAAATCATCCATGAATGAAGCTTAAAAACAAGTCTATAGCAAAGTAAAATCATATAATAACTTACCAGTATAGTTTTACCTAGTAAATAGCTCATATTCAATAGATATATCTAAAAGTTTTCCACTAAATCCATATAAACTGGCTATGGAAGACATTTTCTTTATTTATATATAAAATATCTTAGATATAGAATAGAATAGAATGCAATAATGTTTATTTACGAATAAAAACATTATTTATCTTACAAAAATTTTTGGGTGTATAAGTAAATAAATAAAGAAATAAATAAAATTGGAGACTTCATATAAGTACACTAAAGCACTATTCATAAGTTCATAACCACTGTTCATAATCTATGATATAATATCATAGATTACATATAACGTATGCAAAGATTTACTCACATACATAAACCACTGATGTAAATATTATGTAGATTTTAATAGTGATCTACGTTACCGACATTATCATTGAGCAACAGTGAATTCCATAATTTTTATTCATTTATTTTCTGTATAAACAGAAAATACATATTCTATGAAGGTAAACATAGAAAACCAAGTATACTTACATCATAAACGTTAAATTGCTTATACAATAGTACTAAATTTTAATTATTAACCCAAAATAAAACAGGCTATGGTAAATATAGTTTTTAAGGTTAAGGTTTTTAAGGTAAATATGATATGAAATGTATGGTTAATAAAAATTATAGTTTATAAGATCATTTAATATTCGATTAGAAGGTGTTTCTTATCAGATACAAAAGGTTTGTAATAAATTGTTAAAAATTGGTAAGAATATATTGTTTTATTGTGATTGCAGTTGTCTATATTGTATTTCCTATTTAGAACCGGCTCCTGAAAGAGTGAATGCTCCAGTACTAGAAAGGTACGCCTCAGTAAGAAAAAACCTTCACCTTTTTTATTACTGTCAAAGTGACAAAAATGTGACTGAAAATAGATTTTTTTTATAAAAGTTAATATCACTTACTGCCATATAACATAAAATACTTACCAAACGGCCTGGAAAACGGATAATGTGTGTAAAACAGAATAACAGTGTTGATTTTGCTCGGGAATTTAGAAAAAACCTCTTTGTCTTACCTCACACACCGGCGAAGAAAGACAAGAGCGCCAGAAGCAAGGCTGTGCCGGTGGGGCCCATCAGCGAGGACCGTGGGAGGTCACGTGACACTGATCACATTTGTGGGGAGGGTTACGTAAAACGCGTGGCCTACCCCTTACGAGGTGGTCTTGGTCTACATAGATATTAGGGGTAAAGGGCGATGGTGCAGCCAAGAATGTTGGCGCGCCTTACCTTGGAGCCAGCCATACTATAGTTTTGTATGTTGCCATTCCGGCAATGCTGGTTCCATATCCATCCCCATGCGTACTACAGTTTTGTGATTACTGTGATATTAAACTAATCAACTAATCTGTAAGCCCGACAGAGTTGCCAGATCTACTGAAGATATATACTTTTAATCATGCGATTTCTTTTTAGCTTGGTTTGTCAGATTTTATATATGCTTGGAAATGGTGGAAATCCGATATGGTGGACCTTTCCCATAATTAATTAATGGGGAGAACTAATGATTTCTTCATCTCCTCCATGAGGGATACTTAACTTTTGACGCAAGTTTTATACAGACAGTTTCTTATGAAAAAATCTAAAATAATTGGGCCATCTATTGCTATTTTAGTGTCTTATTGATAATGTAATTGTCTTATTGATAATGTAATGTAATAATATAGACATTACATATTGTCTATATCTATATTTCACATTTTAGTTCTTATACCTTTGTTGATATTGCTAAGGATATGATATGAATAGTTCATTGTTATTATTCTATATAAGGTAACTTAACTCTCTTAAAATATTTATCTATGCACTCACTACCTACTCATTCTAGTAAATCTCGACATGGGAGACCTATAGTACGTAGTTAGATTCAGGACATGGAATATCTATAGCATTCTACAAATAGTGTTTTCTATTAAATACGTATGTCAACAACAGATATATTTCCTGCAACCTTATCGTCATCGACAGATGAAATCATTTGTCTAAGCTGAACCAGAAATTTCTCTTCAGGCGTGTCTGGTATCAAGTTTCTTGTGTTTCTGTGGTCCCTCTTAAGAATTATACTGCGACGCGGTTATTTCATATTTAAGATACTTTTATTTTAAGATCTTCCGGCACTAGAGGTGAATCCAAGGCCACTGACATGACTCGATTTGCGATTTCGTCATGCTTGGTTATCTCGGTCTCTAATTGCAATATTATATTTTCATGAATAATTTGCCAATTTTTTTAGTGCGAAATGATAAAAATATTTATTTGAAGCACGTGTGCGTCAGCAGATTACTGATACTTGCACAACTAGCATGACTGACATATAAGTACTCGCGAGGATAATTTTGCGAAAACAGGTATTGACGTGGCTCAGATTTGACACCAAAGCTGCAAACATTTTTCCCATGTAGCAATAGCTCCAAATTCAACATCATTCCTGACGAATATTCCAAGTGTTTTCTTGATATTATTGGACACAATAAGTCCTGTTAATGTATAGTCTATAGCAATAAAGTTTGTAGCAAAATCATTTAAAATTCGACATCGTTCCTGAAGAAGATCCAAGTGTTTTATTGATATTATTCGAAACCAAGATACAACAAGGTTCTATACTTGGTTTACTACTATTCATGTTACTTATTAATGAAACCGCTGATAGTATTAATGTGAACTACTTAGGCTAATGACGCGAAACGATCGTACATGTATATGCTAATTTTAGCTTGGCATCTATTTCTTTTTGGAAATACTTTCGCCGGGTGATTATATTTTTGTTTCTGCGGTGTTCTAGACTATCCGGTGTTATGTCTTTTCTCCCTCGACCTTGGACGGGGGAATGGGGATGGGATGTTGCGGGCGTTAGTTTTACATTTAGTTTTTAGTTAGTTGTTAGTACTTACACAAAAGCGGGGCTGTAAGAGCGTTGGGTTACAAAATACTTATATGCTACGTTAGTTTAATGGGTCTTTTGTGTTAGTTTATTATTATCTCTATTACATGCCTCTTTTTTTTTGGGTATTATTTTTTTTAAGTTTGTTTCATGCTTATTTCTTTTTTTTGTCTGGTTTTATTGGTTTTATTTTTTATTTTGTTCTGTTTTTTATTTTTTCAATCATTGTTTGTTAATATATGGGTTGTGATGCGGGGAGTTATGGGGCATAGATATAGTTTAGGGATGGGTGTTTGGGGGGGTCTGCGAATTTAGGAATCATTGCTTGCTGTATGGTTTTATTTGGGTGTTGGGTTAATCGTGTTATAAATGCTGGTATTAATGTGTTTTCTATGTAATGATCTATTGTGTGTATGCCTGTATATTGATGCAGTGTGGTATTACTTGTGCCTGTGATTAGTTTTGTATCTGTGGCCAGCCTAAGGGCTTTGTTTTGACATATTTGTAGTTAATTTTTATGGTGTTGCGAAATCCAGGGATACCACACTGTTGATGCGTAAGTGATAATAGGTCTTATATAGGCTTTGTATATTAATAATGCTGTTTGCGTTTTTGATTTTATCATTATTGTGCCTAATTGGGCCTGCCTAGCTTTTGCTTTCTTTATTGTCTCGTCTACTTGCTTTTCAAACCTGAATCTTCGCTCTATATTAACCCCTAGATATTTCAAATGCGTGATGTTTTTAATATTTATATTGTTAATGCATATTTTTAGGTTTGGTGGTTCCCGTTTCCTTGTGAGGACGACTACTTGCGTTTTTGCCTCGTTGATGTTTAACCCCCATTTGTGGTAAAAAGTTGTTATGTTAATCTGCTGTTGCATTAGTGTCTGTAATAGTTTTGGGCTCTTAGATGTGGTAATAGTGGCTGTATCGTCTGCGTATAATGCAACAGTAGTCCTATGGTCTGTAGGGTTTGGGATGTCGTGCGTGTATATGTTGAATAGTGTTGGTCCTAGTGCCGAGCCCTGTGGTACGCCTGATAACACTGAGCGGGATGTGGATGTACCCTGTTTAACTGCAACTACGAAGGTGCGTTCGGATATGTATTACTGTATTATTTTTATAATACGAGTCGGATGTTTCGCTAAATGTAGTTTGTATAGCAGTCCAGGGTGCCAGACTTTGTCGAAGGCTTTCTCGAGGTCTAGGGAGACAACCCCTGTGTATTGACCTCGATTAAGGTTGGTGGTAATGTACTCACAGATGCGGAACAACTGTTGGTCGGTTGAGTGGTAAGGCTGGAATCCGTATTGGAATTCGCCCATGACATTATTTGTCACTGCGAACTCCAATACGTGGGATTGGATGAGAGAGTCAAAAAGCTTGCCTATGGAAGGTAATAGGTTGATAGGTCTATAGCAAGCTGGATCGGAATGTGTTTTATTTGGTTTGTGTATAGGGACGACCTTGGCTGTTCTCCAATATGCGGGATAATGGGTTAGTCTCATGCAGGAATTGTACAGGTTAACCAGGAACATTACTGCAAGGTGGGGTAGGTTTTTGATGGCAAAATTAGGAATATTGTGAATACCGGGTGCTTTTCTCTTTTTAATTTCCTTAATTATTCCGTATAGATGTTGCGGCGTGAAATAGATAGGGGTATCTGTATTACTTAATTTTGTATTATTTAATGTGTTTATGAAAGTTTGTACGGTATTTTTAGTTATTTGGCTGATTTCGTTTGGGGTGAATTGTTTGGCAAATATTTGAGAAAAGCACTCGGCCTTCTCTACATCCGTTTGTGCATCACCACGGGCTGTGGTTAATATTGGTATTGGGGGTTTTGCTTTCGTGAATAGCCTCGGAAGATAATATGGATCGTCAGGGTGGGATTCTATTGCTTGTTTCATTCCGTTTACTCGAAATTCTATTATTTGCTTTTTAATTTGGTTGGTTAGCTTGTTTATTTGCGTACGGTAAGTAGGGTTTTTAGTGCGGTAATAATTTTTCCTAGCTTGTGACGCGAAACTGTACTTCTGCATAAAATTAGAACTTGACTCCTAGACCGCAATCTTGACCTGCTTGCGATAACATGTTATTTTACCCTATTATTAATAATTGAATTAGCAAGTGGATAAAGGAGTTATGTGACACAAAATTATTATTGCGAAAAATGCAAATTAGTTTAAGAAATAGCTACTTTTTCGTTAAAATGTATGTTATTAAAGTGATATTATTATAACACATTGTTTCAAGATTTGTTTAACTGAATAAAACTGATATACAATGTTTGGTGAGAATAGGTTTTTGTTAATACGTCCGAGAAGTGGACGTACCAGAGTTGTTAATGATGAAAATAGTTTAAACATTTGCAGGTGAATATCGAATTTAAAATTTTTCAGTTTACAAAACTTAAAAGATCAACAAGTATCATCTGTACAAAGTTAAATTAATACATGAGTTATACCATGACGATCCAGATCGACGTGTTCAACTCTGCCAAGAAATGTTAGAATACGCATAAATCCCACTTTTTTAACAAATTCTATTTTATTTTCGGCCGACGCGACGTTTTCCTTACATGGCGTTATGAACAGGCAAAATTGCAGATACTGGGATAGTGGCAGGCCAAACTGGGCAATTGAGGCTCACACTGAATAACCACAAAAAATAAATGTATGGGCGGTTATTATAGGCAGTAGGAATTTGGGGCCAAATTTCTTTGAGGGAAATTTAACCGGGGACACTTATTCAGATTTTCTCCGCAAAGAACTCCAAATATTGACGATCTAGACGTTCCAGCCAATGAAATCTGGTATCAGCAAGATGGAGTACTCTGGCGGCCATTTGAAAGTGAACGACTCTTATATCAGATTTCGTTATATTTGATCTTTGTAAAACGGACTTTGAAATTTGACGTTCATATGATGTGTCATTATGACATTCACAATTGTCTAATTATTACTTATCAAAATTAAAGTGTATTATTATTTTATCAAAAAAATTCCAAATTAACAAAGAACGTCCCAAAAATGTTCAAAATAAACTAAATTATAAAAATTAAGTAACTTAAAACTACAAAACTCCAACGCGAGTAGGTCTGTATAAAATTAATATTTCGTCCAGGCGCCATTCGAGTCCATTACACCTTGCAATCGACGTCTCACAATTCATCGGCATTTGCTGGGCGGAAATGTCTATTACCAGGTCTCTTATAAATATTCTTAACAATCATCGACCATGCATTTTCAATTGGGTTTAGTGCGGGCGACTTTGAGGGCCAAGGTAGCACGTTTATGCTGTGTTCATTAATCCACTTAGCTACAATTCTTGATGTATGAATTGAGCAATTATCTGGCTGGAAAATAAAATTCTGAGGATACAACATTGTGACGGACGGCAGCATAATATTGTCCAATATGCGTATATGTAACTCTGTCCGGTAAGGCGCTCTCCTATCCTCCAGCAAACACCGGGACCTAGGGGACTTATCCATGCCCAAACATTGATGGAAAAACGTTCACTCCGGTCGGTAGATTTAATATACCTCTCTTCATACCTCGAATTCTGAGGTCGGTAGACGCGGATGGAACCATCATGATATGACTGAAAGTCCTTTTCGTCGGAAAATATGACATTATTCCAAAAGTCGTCGGGCCTACCGACAAACTGGTTCGCAAAATTAAGACGTTGTTCCTTATGCCTTGGCTCCAAAAATACCTACTTTGCTGCCGCATAATTTCGTAACTCTGAACCCTTCACCCGCCGCCTTGCAGACCTCACAGATCCAGGAAACTCCGTTTCGAAACAGGCCGTCACTGCTGTTTCAAAGGGATTCGTTCTAAGATGGTCTAGGAAGAGGTTATCTTGCTCCACAGTGCTTATTTTACGACGCCCTCCGCCGTGGACGTAGCGAACGTTTCCTACTGCATTCTATTTTTGTTTGAGTTTAAATATACAACTCTTACTCACATTTAGCTCATCTGCAACTGCCTGTAATGACCAATCATTTTCAAGCGATGTAACAGCATTTTTTCAGGTTCAGTTAACCGCGGCATTTTCAAACTTGAAACTAATAAAGTGGTTTGTAAATTACGGAGTTAATTACTGACATTTGTTTGAAGTTTCAAATAAGTGTCAAAATGAAATATAAAAGTATCACATTACAATATCAAAAAAAATCGTGCACTTTCAAATGGCCGCCAGCGTACCATCTCATTATACACTAAATGCAGTCTAGGCTAAACCCTCAAGTTTTGGAGATATTTTTTACCATCTTAAGAAAAAAATTACAGATGAAGAGGTCTGGAAGGAGCTTTATAACTTTTTTCATATGGTATATCTAAATTTAATTTTTGGCATAGACTGGTTTAAGTTCTGCAATAAAAAGTGTTACATTTTCCATGCCACATGTAGCTAACTTGAAACTGCAAAAACTTCTCTTTTCAAATAGAACACCCTTCCCATTATGTAAAATTAAATTGTCTTTCTTCTGGTATAGCCATAGCAGGGGCTATTATCAGTTTTTGAGATATTTGCAATTTTCTTTCCAGCGAACAGATTTACCAGAATTTTGCTTGAAAATTACGTATAAAATTAGCCTTGTACTTAAAGAATTAAAAGCTGCTTTTAATTTAAAGTGAACTATAACGTTTAATAATAACATAACAATAACAACAGAACAACAATGATAACATAAATATCACTTTAATAACATAAACAATAACAATAAAGTATCTATTAATAATTAATTTCTGAATAGTGATCAACATTCTGCCCATTATTTGCAATGCATAACTCAATTCTTTCTCTAAATGACCATTGTAAATTTTCCATTGTACGAAAAGCATGTCGTATTTTAATATGTCCCTAAAGAAAAAAATCTAAACAAGTTAGATTGGGAGATCTCGGAGGTCAAGTGACTAGACCATCCCGTCCAATCCATTTGTTAGGAAAAAAGTTATCCAAAAATCATATTGTTAGAGTTAGCCCACGGGATAATTTGGAATATGGACCTGAGAAAGTCTTGCTACGCCACTGCGGTGTCGGTGTAATGATTCTCTGCGGTTTCCACAGAGAAATCATCCACAAGGTCTTCGTTGTGGTCATCGAAGACGAACCTTCCAGATGTATGTACCTATCTTATTTTTGTGTTTGTTAGAAAAATTAGGAGCATTTATGTAAACAAGACCATTCCCTGTGGTATTCCATAAGCAAGATGCGATTAAAAATTACTTGGTGATGTTGCTCATTTTGGCCACTATCTGGCTTTAACAATTTTTCGTTTCCGCCTTTCCTAAAATGGTTTAATGCAATTAAACAATGTTTTTATGGTGACCAGGCCAGTTGGTCCCTCTTAAATGTCCCATCCGCCGTAATTATTAGTGAGCGAATATGTTGACAAAAGGATCTTGATATGATCCGGACATGGTCAGTATGAACTTTAAAGAGATAATAGGGCAAAGTTTACGTGTGGCGTGAGCAGTAACCGTTGAACTGACAGTGGCTACCAAACGCCAGAATGCGCCGGCATTAATCTTGCAAATGTACTTATTGCTACATCCTCAATCGTGGTCACGTTTGCGCTATATTTAGAAACGTGTCGTTCACATTTTCGAAATCAAGAGATAAAACTAAATGGCAAATATTGTTTACTACACACTAATCAGGAAATATACTACCAAATACAATAAGCTAAATTATGGCCTTGGCCAATGAGAGTACAACAAAAGTAGGTATTTGGTGGCTATTTTTTTGCCAATTTCATTATAATTTGCTATAAGGTAGAACAAATTTTTTCCAGCTGTTTTCCTAAAGGGGTCTTGGGTGCCCCACCCGTAACCGTAACCGAGGCTAGGTTACATCGCTAGTGTTTTTATCTATTTACTTAAAATTTGTTCGCCAGGTGATTTAAATAGTTTATTGTTATTGTTATTATTAGGAGCATGTAACCTAAACCACTTGGTCATCGGCGAAGTAAAGAGCTTGTCATCTTCTGTCAGTCCCATCGTTTTGATTCCATTTGTCCATCTTCTTCAGGCCCTGTCAAGATATGTTTTGAAGAGAGTTGAAGTCGGACATACACACGAAAACGAACCGTGTTTCCGTGTGTATGTCCAGATATAAGACTGGTAAGTGTATCTTCCTTATTATTCATCTATTTGCTTATTTCTCTATGTAATGAAATGCTAGAAACCCAAGATTACACAAAACAAATATGAATAGCAAAGAACTTTAAAGCTAATATATATATATATATATATATATATATATATATATATATATATATATATATATATATATATATATATATATATATATATATATATATATATATATATATACCGTGTGGTTTTCCAAAACCGCACGAGGCCGTAACTTTTTTCCTATTGCAATTTTTAATGAGACGTTTAAAACTACTTTTTGCATCTTTTCACCTATCGGAGACGTGATTGCACTTCCGGAAGTAACCGGAAGTAACGTCAACTTTTGTTTTTTAAATGGGACACCTTGTATATTTTTTTATGTTCGGATAGCGATTTTTTATGCGAATACAACCATGTCTTTAAAAGCTTTCTACGACGAAAATTAACTATTTTATAGCAGTTTGAAATGAAATCGAACAATAAAACAACTCGAACAATAAAATTAAAATGATTTGATCAAGGTGGCCGTGATCAAATGAAATATTTGACGTTTGAGGCTGGTTCGTTGTTTATGTCAAAAAGCGTTATCAATTAAATTCGCGCAAAGTTGAAATTAAGTGTCTACAATAATTAAGTATTGGAAAATGTGCATTTGACGGAGATGGTTGTGCTTTATTGCGCTTGCAATAAAAATGGCGCAGAAGCTCGTCGAAGCTACGCTCAAAAATATGCCGGCAGGGAAACCCCATCAAGATGGAAATTTTACAGGCTCGAAAGGAGATTTCGAAACACTGGTTCTATTATACGACATAAACAACCGCAACGTCAATTTAATCAGGAAGCTGAATTAAGTGTCCTGTTGAGCGCAATGGAAGCCCCAATCAGTCGCTGCGTGAAAGGGCACAAAACTTGAATTTGTCAGCTACTACAGTTTTCAAAATTATGAAAAAACATCATCTAAAAGCGTATAATACCAACTTGGTTTTAAGCGATCGAATTATTGAACCAGTCTTTTTGGGCGAAATCGACTGTTGCGAAAAGATCTTGAATTTTTTTTGGAGGATCTCCCAGTTAATGAGTACGTAAATGTTATATTTCACCAAGACGGCGCGCCACCACACAATGCGCGAATCAATACCGTTTTCTTAAACGACCGATTTGAAGAATGGATGGGTACTAACGGACCAATTAGATATCCTGCAAGATCGCCAGATCTAAATCCGTGCGATTATTTTTTGTGGCCGTATCTGAAAGATAAAGTTTTCGTTACGCCTCCAGAAAACTTGGAAGATTTAGAATACCGAATTAGAAACGAGATAGCTAATATTCCACGGGATACTATTCTCAGAGTAACTAATACCGAGATCAAAAGATGTGCAGCCTGCATTGAGCATCAGGGTACCCAATTTGAACCTTATTTGTAAAGAATATCAAACAATATTTTAGTTTACAAATATAATTGAAATTAATTAAACCTTATTTGTAAAGAATATCAAACAATATTTTAGTTTATAAATAAATTATGTATTCTACTTTTTTCTTTCAGTACCAAAACTAAACTGATAATAGGTATATTTTTGACATAAATCAACTTGATACGACAGACATTTCATTTGATCACGACCACCTTGAGCAAATCATTTTAATTTTATTGTTCGAATTGTTTTATTGTTTGTTTGATTTTATTTCAAGCTGCTATAAAATCGTTAATTTTTATCCTAGAAAGCTTTTAAAGACATGGTTGTATTTGCATAAAAAATCTCTACACGAATATCAAAAAGCAATCTGGTCTCCTATAGGTGAAAAGATGCAAAAAGTAGTTTTAAATGTAGGTTTCTAAGAATTGCTTCCCTTATTTGAAATAACACCGCACGCCACTGGAAGAATATATGTAAGAAGTTGTGTAAAACTTGCACCAATTATTAAAACACTTTGTATAATAAATGAATTTTTGTATGGTTGTAAATAAACTCCTTATATCCATACAAATTTTCATACTTTTTAAATAGGTATATAATATTCTTTGAAAGCCAATAAAAATATTATATTTGAATTAATTTATATGACCAATTTGGGTTAGTATTTTGAGAAAAAAAAATACAAAACAACAATTTATAGCTACACATTTATAGACAATTGTATAAAATACCTATTATGTTAAAATAAATCAAGTGAATTCATATATATTATATCATACATACATACCTACATAAACGATTAAGACCTGTAAGACGACTTAAATATATCTTAATGCTAATATAATTAGTGACCTTCATCGGTCGTTCCCGATGATAAAATGTCAACTATATAACAGAGAAAATGCAGCACCGGAGAGGACGAATTGGCCCCATTGTAAATTATTTTATGGCGTACATAAGACTTTGCAACGTAAAGCCTAGACTAAGAAATTTAATTGAATAGGGGTTAAAAAGTATTTTTTATAATTTTGACATGTAAACTGACACTGTTCAAAATCGATGACAGTTTTGTAAGACATTACTTTTCATAACAAGTTATGAAAAGTAAAATTTTACGCAACTGGTTTTATAAAGTTCATTTCACAGTAGGTCATTTAGACAATGATGAAACTGACAAGTTATGAAAGTGACAAACTGACACACCTTTGCAAACTACTGGATAGTTTTTAAACGTATAAAATTCAGTTTTATTTTCAGAAAATATAAAATTGGTCAAATTTGTGAAAAACACTATTTTGTGTAACTTGCATCCTTTTGCGGAACTCGCTAGCGCTCGTTCCGTAGAAATCTGCTCATTACACAAAATAGGACTTTTCATAACTGGTTACATAAATAGCTATTATGTCAGGTGTTTCTAGTCATTTTTGTGTTTTATTGCTTAGTTACCATTGTTACCAACTTAATACCAACGTGTACATTTTGCCCGAGCGAACCTTAAAGGCATACAAACAAGGAGTTTTGTTTAATTTAATTTATTTCAACAAATACAGCATTTCCCTAGCAACATCAATTTGATTTTTATGTAATGAATAATAAATAATGCTGTAATAAATTTAGCATTTAATAATCTACTAGATATTAGAAATGTGATAAAATTATGATATATAGAAAAAGAAATTCTAAGAAAAGCGTTTTTCGACCGTGGCGAATGGCGAACTTACCCAAAAAAATTGTTCAAAAAACTTAGTTCTTAGTGAAAAAGTTAAATAAGAAAGTTGTAAGTAATAAAAGGATTATTCGATTCATATTTTTATGAGTATGGATTACTATATTACTTCGAGATATATCGAAAAAGCCGTCAAAAATTGTCTATTTTCTTTTTGCCTATCTCAACTATTTTTTCAAATTGACGTTAAAAACCTTTTTACTTGTTGTAAATGGGGCCCACGAGAAGTTAAAAAGGTACCTACATTTTTGAAAAATTGTAAAGCATTGAAACTTTTTGCAGATTACGATTGTTCAAAAAAAAGATGATTTTGAAAATCTGCTTTCTCAACCAATAAGAGTAACGATTCGGAGCATTTTTTATGACTTTTGTCTTTTAAGTGTCCAAAGATTACTGAAAAAAGTAAGTTTTCTAGTAGTCCTAAGTCGTCGAGAATGCAGCCCATTTTCGGGAATCTTTTTTTTCAAATATTCAAAATTTTTCAATATTTTAAAATTTTTCAAAAATATACTTTTTTAGATTGTCGTGAGGTATGCTTACAGCAAGTAGCGAGTTCTAAAACGTCAACTTGGACGAGGTACAGCAACAACAGAAATAGCAATATTACGCCCCGATACTCATAAAGATATGAATAGACAGATCATTTTATTACCTAGAACATTCTTTAGAGCGGCGCACCCCTAAAAAGAACCTAAAAAAGTGGCAGCACCTCCCAAATAAAGTTGCCAGATTTAAACTAATTGGAATCGATCCTAGAACGTAACTATTCTAGGAAACAAGAAACCTAAATATTTTTTTTCGAGTAGCAGGTAATTTTTGATTAACCATGAAACTGCAAAGTAAAAAAACAAACAAAAATCTATTGGAAAATACATTTAAGTTTGTTTGTTAAGTTAGGGGTGCAAGAGTTACAATTCGAAGGTTTAAGAAACGGTCACACTGGTAGATTAACTGCTGATAGATTTTTTTAAAGCATACCACAAAAACATCAATTAATCTTGTTAAGCCTACTTGTTTGAACTATATGAAATTGAATCATTTAAAGTGAAATTTCTGTTATTAGGAAAGTACCAAACTGATAAATTGGAAGGACGTTTTGGAAAATATATTAACTAAGCGGATCACATTTCTATATATCCGTGACACAAGTCCTTGAATCAGGAAAAAAATTAAAAGAAAACTTTGAAGTCTTCTTAGAATAAAGTCGGCCAGGTTTGCTACATTTTCCTTAAAAGAGTTTTCATTTAATGCAAAGACGATAAAGATGGTTCTTCGTTTGACTTCTGAAAATATCGATTTCTTTTCAGAAAGAATTCATAGTTTGTCTGACATTAAACTAAATTCTTCAGTACTATCATCACTATTTTATATTTTCGAGTAGTGTGCACGTTCTGTTATTAAATTTCTTAATTGTTTGATGATTTACTACAAATTCAGGTTTTTTCATACAATTTACCAACTCTTCTGAAACCGACTCTGTCGGCGTTAGCGAATATCTTAAAAATTTAACAAGAGGTACTTTAAATCAACTATCGGAATTATTCTTTGAAGGAATTATTCTTTGAAGCCTATCAAATTTAATGGGTTCATTTCAGATAAATACGAAATCGAGTTTATAAAGACACCAAAACATAGGATCATTTTGCGGAAGTTGATAACTTTAAAATTAGAAAAGTATGTAGAAGAAATGAATGAAAAATGTGTTTTATGTAACAAAACACTTAAATCAATATTAACTAAAACTAGTCATATTCTTTACTAATATATTCCTTAATAATTACTAAAAAATAATCAACAATGAAAATTAATGAAATTTCATAGTTAGAGCTTCATTTTGCAATCGGTTTTAGTGGAGATAGGGCGATAGGACTATTAACGAGGCCTCCTTAAGAGCCAACGCCTCTATTAGGGTACCTCTGTGAAGATGCGGAAACCCCCTTTCAAGTTATTTTATCATAATTAACAGTTCGTTTTGAAATATATTTAGTTTTACTCATAAAAATCTCTATATATTGTATATTATGTTATGCCGTGACCGGACCAGCATCGTTACATCACAAATTCGCGTCCGAGGCCTGTCTTACGGAGCTCCCGGCTTAAGATACCCTACTCGCCATGGGCGCCGGAAGAGGGGGCAAAGCAGGGCACTTGTCTCCCTGGAAAATTGAACACTCGATTTTTGTTTGTCCTAATAATTCCCCTAATAACGTCCTATCTCTGCGATCGGCCTTTACTTTTGGACTCGCTCGTGTATCCAAAAACGATAACTCTACAATGATATTTCAATAATTAAAATAATCTATATCAAATTGACGTTCGCTATGACGAGGTTTGATTCACATAAACTAAAAGTATACATTTATTATTATCTTATAGGTATATCAATCAACTCATTATTACCTAATATAAATCTATACAATTTGTAATTGGAGTCTGTTAAATTGCCTCTAAAACTTACTATTTGGTAAACATGCGGTCCCACAAACCGAGCTCTCGACCAAACATTGCTATTATCTGTTAAGCTACCTAGGCATAAGGTTGCTTAGTCGAAAACTATAGGTCTGCAATGATATTTCAATTTTCAAAAAAATCTATATAAAATTAGCGTCAGGTACAACGATGTTTGATCCATAAAAACTAAAATATTAATAGTCCTCTTGACTAATAGGCCTGTACATCAGTCCATCCATTATTACCTAATAGGAGTCTATGCAATTTACAAGAATATTTTGTTGAAGTCTATCTAAATTATATCATTCGGATAACATGCGGTCTCGCAGACCGAGCGAGTTAAAAATTGATTACCGTCCAATTATGTCGCTGTGCAGCTTGCAATAGCTACGTTATTTCGGGCTGAGGGCACAATTGCGCAGACAATTCAGTTTCCGGGATAGTTTCGGTATGTGAGGTAGTTTTTGTTACATGAGGCGTTTTCATAATCGCGTCCTAATAACTTTTATTTTTGGGACTTTTGTTTTTGCCCCTTTGGGATACAGATTGTACTTAAATGCCTTAGGTTTCTGGTAACCTGAAATTTCGGTCGGTGAGACCACTATTGCCTATCGGTTATGGATATGCTAACTCCAAAACGTTTACCAAATTATTTTCACACTATTATTGACCATCATATGCACATATCATAGACACGCCACTGGTTTATGCTAAATATGGCAATTATAATCTGGTTTGTTATCTTGAAAATTGGGCACTTTGCCTTAATTGTGGATTAAACAATTGGAGCAAATAATTAAAAAGTTTCCAGTCATTGTATCAATTAAAGTAATATTTTGGACACTAGCGTCAACAACCAGGTTTGAAGCTCAAAAAATCAACTGATAATAAACATTCCCCGGACGGTAAATAAATATTTGGAGCCACTGGCCGGACGATACATGACCCATCTTTTACAAAACAGTCGATCGTATATTTTAACATTGAAGATAGTTCCCAGATAACAAAACATTTCCGAGAGCCGAGTCATGATAAGGTCAATGTGGTAAATAGAGAAGAAATACGGCACTGGATCCCCCGGTATTTATAAGCTCCCAGGCTTAAGCTTAACATTTCATTTGTTCAATAGTCCGGTACT
Source organism: Tetropium fuscum (assembly GCA_964058915.1). Taxonomy (NCBI): domain Eukaryota; kingdom Metazoa; phylum Arthropoda; class Insecta; order Coleoptera; family Cerambycidae; genus Tetropium; species Tetropium fuscum. The sequence goes on from CAXKVY010001075.1 coordinate 31,860, forward strand.
GTCAAGGTACCTATCGCACCACGATACTCAACGGGTTGCGCTAGGGTTGTGTTTAAATTTAGCACAAGCAAGATAACTATATCTCAATATTTATCACCGGTACTATTTTTATAAGCGGTTTTTTATTTACGTGTATAATTTTTTGTTTCTCGTTCGTATTTTTGTTTATTTATCATGAAGTTGTTTGTTCTCGTAGTATTTTTCTGCGTTTTCGCATATTCTAGTCAGGATGCACAAGGCGATTCTCTGAAGCTGGTACAGGTGGTAAGTAGACAAATTATTGCAGTATTATTATCAACATCATTTTCTGTCTATTCGTTTACATACTACGATAAACCCTTAGAAAAAAAATTTATAACGGTTCGTTTATGTAGTTGGATTACATTTTCAGCTTTCTATCTTCTAATTTTTAAAAGGAAAAAGGAACAGCCTGTTACATTTTTGCAATTACTCCAACATTTTAGAATTAGCTTTATAGTTATAAAAAGAAGAATAATAACATTTCTGCAACTTATTCCAACTACAATAGTAAGTCCAGATTGCAGAAACTTTTGCGGGAGAGCATATTATTAACAACAAGAGTATGTTGTTGAAGAGTACCTATATTGCATTTGCTCGGGAAAACTAAGCGTCTATTTTCGTCGGAGAGTCGGAGATCTTTATGTTAATCAAATATTAAACAACTTTCAAAATATCCGAATATCCGTCATCTGCTAACAATTCATTTATAACCACCTGTGGCATAGCATTTGGATCCGTAACCAAATCTATAACTTCTGTTTTATTTTCAAACCAAATGTGTATTGCTTGTTTATTAAAATCTATTTCAATTTCGCGTTCTTGCAGCCAATCACAATCAAGAATAGGTACCTATGTTTGTTCTTTAACCTTTTGACTTTTGTCACCAAGCGCCGCTATCGAAGTTACGTAATTTGCAGGTAATTTTAGAACATTTGGGTATTTCTCGAGTAATTTTAAAAAATATTCTTTTGATACTCACGTTTTTTGACAGGAATTGATTCAATCTCAATTTTAATCATTGACTGGAATTTGTATTACTTCCATGGGGGGTACCAAACTTTTTAGATCCACTTATTTTCTGTTTTCGCAATATATTTTGGTGTGTTTTATTTTGGTGTGTTTTATGTACCGAGTTTCACCTGTAAAGTGGCTACAAGCAAAGTACATACTGATGAATTTTCAAAATTGCTGATGAACGTTTGCTATTTATAGTCAAAATTACCTCAAAATCTGTATATCGGGAAGTTTGTTAGATCGAAATATGTATCTCGGGATTTTTGGGGTAACATCACGATTTTCTTGTAAGAACAGATACTCAAGAAGGTGGCTCCAAGATGACTGATGACCGATTTAAAATTCGATTCTACTCAAAATCTGAATCTCGAGGCCTTGAATCTCGAGTTTGTTTTCGAAAACACTCTCTCTTTGTTTTCGGAAACACCTGCATTTAAATTTATATGTCATCTCCATAAAATGAGATTGATACACCTGGCAAATACACCTTGCAAATATAACACTGATGCCACTAATTACTTGATTTAAAATTTAATAGACAGCAAAGTGCCCTATTTCCCCAATGATATTTCGCTTTTAAAATTAGCCATCAAAAATATATGTCTTGTTTATTCTCTTTGATTTAATTAGTTTATAAGTTAATTTAAAATTACATTAATTACTAAAAATATTAACAAATATTTAATTTTGCATATTACTCTGTTTCAAATAATCAATTTAAATGTACGCGGCATCTTTATCGCTTCTAATCAAATTTGCGGTAAATAACTTGGAATAGGGGAGAGCAGCGCATGTGAGAACAATACGAATTGACTGTGACATTGACATATTTTTGTATAAGAGAAGCCATTACGATATATATATATATATATATATATATATATATATATATATATATATATATATATATATATATATATATATATATATATATATATATATATATATATATATATATATATATAGGTATATATATATATATATATATATATATATATATATATATATATATATATATATATATATATATATATATATATATATATTAAGATGAAAATTTGCACGTTTTACTATCATGTTAAATCATGTTAGGACAGTGTACTTTACAGAATATAAAAATTTCTACCATATCTATGAACTTATTGTTGATATTATAACTAATTATGTCCATAAATAACCATATAGTACTATAAATAAACTATAATTAAAGGTTATAATGGACCAATTCGAAACATTTGGCCGTTTTTTTATATCTCGCTTATTTTCGAATATACAGGGGTTTTATTGAAATTAGGACACTTTTTGAAAATGCATCTGTTTAAAAACAAAATAATTAATTTTTTTCTTATTTTCAAGTAAGCTTGCATGCCTCTAACTGTCACAGTAGCTAGAATTATCATTTCTTATACAGGGTGCCTGTGCGAAATCCTGTATAATGAAGTATAGTTTTAAGATTTTAAATCTGTGAAGGGAAACCTTAGACAAATATCTCGAAACGGTTTTTTATTTTTCTTGGTCGGATGAGTATATTGTGTATCGGATATATTGAGGTCGGATGAGTATCTTTGATTATATATCAAAGGTATATTATCATAATTCCAATTCCGTTATAATTACACGGTAAGTCCCTATATAAAACATTTGAAAAATCTGTGGTAGTAACTAATGAATTGGTAGGCAAGTAAGAAAGTATTGTAACAATCAAGTCACTACCGAATTACCTTTGGTAATCGAAATTCTTCAATTTGATCTAAGATTACTCGAAAACGTTTCAGATAGAGAAAAATGGTTTGCAAGTTCGTATCTTAATTTTGTTAGAATAATTAATACACATCTTAGCAAGCTGGAAAGGATAGTTTAATATCGACTAGGTCCTCCTCTGTTATTATAAACATCCCGGCATCTATTTACTAGGTTATTGATGTAATTTTGTGGCACGTGTTCCTCCTCAATGGCTTGATTCAGATCCTCTAAAGTTTCAGGTCAATTGGGCTTTGAAACTCCCTTCTAATTTTAAATAAAATCCAACGTTTTTTATCAGATTTAGATCGGGTGATTTTGCGGGCACATCCATCCTGTGCACGTGGTTTTCTTTCAAAATCTGGTTAACATATGGGCCCGATGAGGTCGGACATTGTCGTCGATTAACACCAATTCTTCTCCATAATCATTCGCATAAGGAATAACTATTGGAAACAAAACATTGTCCCTATAGCGTTGAGCTGTGAAAAATCCTTTTTTTCTTTTAATACGTAAATTTCATTTCAAATAAAAATTGATAAATAAAATAATTTAAAATATTTTCGGTACAAGTCGGTTACACTTTCAATTTTTTCAGGTCACTTACACTTTCACACAGCCCCTACACTTTTATGTCATAGGATAAAACACACGATTCACTCTTGTAGACAACTTACCTTAAGTTGTTGCGATTAATCCTTTTTCTTATCGTGCAATTTGATACTAAAAGTCTTGTTTAGCTCCAAAATGTAACAATTTTTCTCGAACTGTGATTCCTATTCCTACGAACATTTCTTATCAAAATCCGTTCTTCTTGAGCTACAATTTTTTTTCCGCACCCCATGGTACAAAAGGTTAACATCACCTGTTTCATCGTTTCAATCTTATTTTTTAATTTGTGAACCATACTTTGGCTAACGCCGTATATTCTAGCAACAGTATAATATTTTTCAATCAAACTATCGATATGAATAGTAAACACAATATTTAGATACTCTGCTGCTGGTTTACCAAATGTCAAACTAAACATTTTGTTGTTTCCAGTGGTGACTTGATTGTTACAATACTTAGCCCACCAGTTACTACCGCAAATTTATTTTTTCGAATAAGGGGTAACCTGGTATAAAATTTTTATCTCGATTTTGATTTTCCTAAATTCTCAGTAAGCATGAAATTTTGATTTTTTTATAGGGGTTTAGTTTACATTCCGTATATACCTTTTTTGAGCACGATAGAAACATGGTATTCACCCCATTTATTACCAATGAAATTTGCAAAAACGTCCTGAAAACCGTATTTTGATACTCTATATTATTCAGAACATATATTCTTCCAAATTTACATTAAAATTTTTAATTATTCCAACATATTTATTGGCCAGCATTGTAAGATGTATTCAACTTGTTGGTTGATTGTGGGTTAGCCGACTATAGAAATCCAAAGAATTCGAGGAATGGTTTAAATATCTATAAATAATGGTTTAAATATCTCAAGCAGAAGTATTTATGATTATAGTATGGGTTAAAGATATTAGGTTGCCATGAACTGATAAAACATCTCTCGCGTAATATAATAAAAGTTAATCAGAAGAATGTTTTATTATTGATTGATTCATTTGTGTCGAATTATTGCAATTGGAATTTTGAGAAGGCCAAGGGGAATCGCATCCAATACTTGATAAAGTGATAAAATAGTGTTACGTTAGAAGTTCAATAAAATATTTTTTTAAATTTTGTTTGTTATTTTATTTAACATTTAGGGTCACCAAATGGTTTAAAACATCAATAGTATCCACATTTAAAGTTAAACAAAGCACCGCATCAAAACAAATACATGAACAGTCTTATAACCTTAAAAATTAATTTCTTAACTATATTATACTTCAATGAAGTAACCGAAACTTTGAAAAAACAATTTCAGAACAAAAATAATTGGAAAATCGCCTCCTACTGAAAATGAGCGAATTAGTCCAGTCGTCGAAAGAATGTAGAGCGAAATTGAAGGAACAACATTTTTGACTTTGAGACCTTGTTTGGACTAGTTAGGAGGTAAACATAGAAAAGTTCCCACTCCTAGGGGGTGAGCGGGGTGCAGGGGCGTATATAGAAGGTACCCTTTCTCGATTTTTTGCTTATATCTCCGCAACTTGTTACGTTCACTCTTCTCTAGTCGACATAATTTAAATATTCGAGAGTATGTTGTAGATATGTACATTGAGGCTTCTTCTTTCTTTCGTGACTTTCAAGTAGAAAGCTTAAGCTATACACTGAATTTTTCATAGCGAATCGAGCAATTTTTCATGAAGAAACCATTGTTTAATGTAGGTAGGGCGTAAACGTGTGGCCACGCGGTCGATCAGCATCCAGTGTCGCTCATTACTGAATACATGAAATCATCTTCTTCCTCCTGTACATTTTCGATAGACCCATTGATTGCCATGTAGTTTTTGGCTGTTGGCCAATTGATGGCTGTTTCCTCAATGATCGTGTAGGTTATGCCTTCACAGTTCTTCCAGATTTAAGGGCAGTAGGATATATAAGAATAAGAAGAAGAATAAGAAGACGAAGAAGAAGAAGAAAACAGCATAAAAAGTCACGCTACTATAATCCTCGGTACTTTTACGACACCGTATATAATTCTAATATATCTTTTAAATAAATAATAGTAAATACTAGTAAATAGTAATAATAGTAAAAATTCTTGCCCCATTCTGTGACAAGACACTAAAGTGCATATTGCAAGTGTGCAGATAATTAAATTCGTCAGAATAGAGCGCGCTGTCGGCATTTTTGCGACACTTCTGATATGAAGTATAATTGAAACTTCCAAAACAGTTTCAATTATACGTTGTAATCAACACTTCCTTCGCAAAGAGACGTCTTGAAGTAAATATTGCTTACCTGACAAGAGCCATTTTTAGATAATTAACGGATATAGTTTGAAATGATTAATCAGTATGCAAAATTCCTGCCTTAAATATATATATTGTCATCTACCTACTAGTTTTGCAAGATCAGTTGGATTTTTAGAATAGCGTACGATTTAGTTTAATCCGGAATGTTCAATGCCAGATTTTAAATAATGACTACGTTAAGATTTGCATATATAATCGAATTACTTTTTATAGGAACCGCTACACGTTACTCATATTTTTTAGGGACATCTAAATATTTGCAAAGTGATTTTAAATATTACAAATTTTATATAAATAATTGATACTGGCCATCTTTTTTGGGCTTTGGACTGCTGGCCTTTACGTGTATCTCCTCTTATTACCCCCAGTTAAGTATCTCCCTTATTCTTACTCCTAACAACTAATGAAACAATATAAATACTATTTTATTAAGCGATTTGTTAAGTTTGTTATACATATAGGTACATTATTGTTCCCATAAATAAGTATAATTTGGTTTTTAAGAAGATTTTTTTATGTTACATACGAGTACGTTATATGCTGTTTCAATGAGTGCAAAATAAACAAAGCTTGTTTTCTAAAATTAAACAGATAATTTTCTTTTGAGCTTATTGTACAAACAAAAAACAACGCTCGTTCATGAAAATTATTGATAATTCTTAAGCATTCGATTTATAACCCCCGATTTTAACTTATGGCGGTATATTTTCGAATACTTAGACTTAGCATTTAAGATAATAATAGTCTATTTTATTTAGTATTTCAGACATGGTGCTAGAACCCCAGAACACAAAGACGTCTACCCAAATGACCCGTACAAACTGGATTCGTTCCTGCCTATGGGCTGGGGACAGCTGACGAATGTAAGTCGTCGACATAATTTACGTAAATGCTCTCTAGTCCAGTATATAAAAGAGATGTAGAGTGCGTGAGCAGGGACCTAAGTGAATCCCTCAGAAAATTGTTCAGGGTGCTTAGAAGGTGATCATACTAAAATTCTAGGAGGTAGAAAGGTCCACTTTTTGGTTTTTCGCTAAAGATTTTAGGAGAACACACTCCGGCTCACCTTTTAGGCGTCAGGACTTTTAGCATGTTCACTCCCAAAGTACCCTGAAAAAGTTACAAACACAAGTCTGTATTTTAATCTAAAAATAATAATAATAACTCTCAAAATAACTGAAAAATAATCTTAGTAGTTTAAAAGGTATGTTATTGGAGAACGCGTTTATGCCATTTTTAAACGCCCAAGATATTATTATCAGCTACCTACTCCAGATATCCAAACATGTTACTATTCGTTAATAACATCAAAACTTTACAACTGAGTGTCCTTATTGACGTAAGGAGTGTTTCTTGAAGGAAAATTCCAAAGGCATTCCAAAGGCCGCAAATGCACTACGGCTTACCTAATATAAAAGTATAGTAGTTGATTGACATACATAATAATTAAAGTACTGCTTATGCATCCTCCTCATGTCTGAATATTAACCAAAACAATGCTTCTGAAGTATTGAAAAACCGTTTATAATTGCAGCATGGTAAACAGCAAGCCTACAGATTAGGCAAGCTGATTCGTCGACGATATGACACGTTCCTAGGGATGATCTACAACCCTGACATCATCCATACCCAAAGTACAGACTTTGATAGGACGAAGATGTCCGCGCTCTTGGCCCTAGCGGGCATCTTCCCGCCGGCACCGTCACAAGCATGGGACCAAAAGTTACCTTGGCTGCCCATACCCGTTTCATACGAGAGGGGAGATTTGGACTTTGTAAGTAGCAGTACTGATAATAAGTATCTATTAATAAAAGCATTGCTTGCAGATGTTGAGAAGACCAACCTCGTACTGCCCCGCATATCTAAAAGAACTAGGAGAAGTCCTTCAGTCTGACGAAGTCAAGACCTACTTGAAGAAGAAGAAGAGCATACTTGAGTATATTCAAGAGAATACAAAGAAACCCATGAACAAGCTTCTCGACGTTTTTGGAATTTATCAAACTTTAACTGCGGAGAGTGTGATGAATATGACGTTGCCTGAATGGTCCAAGTCGGTGTATCCCCATGAGATCACCGAAATGGCTTCGAGGCAGTGCGAGTTTGAAAACTCAAGTCCAATACTGAAGCGATTGAATGGAGGTAAGGTATCCAGCGCCAGTGAATTGTCAAAATAATTTAGTGTGCCTGTCATTGGGCTTCCTATGCGTCACAGTACACAGACAACGGTATGTCAGCCTAACGAACTAACATTGGTCGGTAATGCGCATGTATCGTATAGGATGTTTTTGCTGAGATTTCGAGAGAGAGCACGATAGAGAAGGCACGATACTTTGTGTAGCGTGTTACGTAGTAACTGGAAATCTCGTACGTGACGACACAGTCGCCTGACATACCGTTGTGTGTGACCGTGCTATGTTTTCATAATTTTTATTCTGTTTTTGAGAAGAGAATATTGGGCTAATGTGAATAATATAATCTTTTTAAGAGTGGGGTTAGTTTTGGTTTCATTATTTAATTTGGCGATGGTAATAAAACGTGAAAACCAAATCTAGGTCCCTTGCGAGCCTTGGGCTCGTAAGCATTGTATGATAGCTACGCCACTGCTGCCGCTGATTCGCTACTATTTCTTATTTCCTTTCATATATCAGCCATACAAACTATGGCATTCTTAACACCTGGGGATTGTTAGCTAAAACATATTCTGTTAGCATATAAAACAATGGAACGAATAAAGCCACCATATAGAAAATAATTAGGTACCTTGTGGAATAATAGAAACCTAACGTCTGTTATAGGGAGATCCTTGAAGAAGATAATAGAAAACATGGTAGCCAAATCGACACACACCCTAAAACCAAACGGCAGGAAGCTTTTCCTAAATTCCGGCCATGAGAACAACGTCATCAATGTACTATCAGCTTTAAATTTATTCAAACCTCACTTCCCTAATTACAGTTCTGCAGTCCTGATTGAATTACACTATATTTCCGACAGAGAAGAATATGCTGTGAAAGTAAGTACCAACGAGGATAATTTGATATTAAATATAAAAAATTAGGTGCATCCTTTAACCTTTATCCTGGTCTAAATTTTTCACGCATTATTTGCAGAGGTACCTTAATAATTAATAATTCTTTTTTTAGGTCCTATATTCGAAGGATGTGAATTTGGAACCTGAAGAGCAACGGCTAGAAGGATGTGATGTCCTTTGCCCGTTGAATAAATTCATAGAAATCACGAAGCCAAATGTTCCAGGAAACTATACAGAGGAATGCAACTCTACCATACCTCTTGATTAATATTTAGAAACCCTGTAAATACTAGTAGACAATGAAAGTAGATAAAATATTATACCCTATTTATTATAATTAGAATAGGAATTAGAAGAAAATTATAAGTACAAAATGTACCTGTAAATGTATGCGCTTATTCGTAGGACCCCAGAGACACTACACTACAACATCTAATTTGTCTATGAGAAGATTTACAAACATGTAACACCTACCTAGGTACTATAGAAAATACCTTGGTCAATTAAATTAACATTGAAATGTAAAACTCATTATATAAAAATGTTGATTAGACGTGAAGTTGATATTAACCATTGACTAAATCTGATAGCGACCACTATAGTGGTCCACCTTAAATAAAAACGTTCTTGTTATTTTTTTAATTCTAAAAAATGTGGTATGGTGTATTAAGCAACGGATGATAAATAACAACGTCAATTTGAGCAAATATTTTCACCGTTTTGAGAGTTGAAATTTAAAAAGTATTTATCTAAAAAATGTATCATCAAATGTATGAGTATTAATTATTTATTAAATAAAAAATATAGGTAACTATGTTTTCTATTTTTGTATTCAAAAATTTACACACAAACTGATTTTTGTTCTATTCCAAATGTTTGAATATGCAGCCAATTGATTGTTTAATATGATTTGTAAATTAATTTATAAGTATATATGTCTATTATTATACCTCTGGTGTTTTATTTATATCAGTTTGTTTAAGCAAGAGCTTATGACTGAAAAATAATAAATATACCTAAATAAAAAGTTTACGTACTTTTTATTTAGGTGTCAATTTAATATAAGTTAAGGTTATAACGGGTCTAAAGGAATTAAATCTTCTCTGGGGGCAACCGTTTCGCAGTAAATATCAAAAATCACCACGAGGTGCGTTATGGTGAATTTTGGGAGTGAGCGCCTTTTTATTCCTATTTATATTAAATGAATAGCCTATATTTCTTCACATCCTCGCAATTATCTCTATTTTGATGTTGCCATTCATGCAACAAATTTGGTTATGTTGAAGAATAAATCGCCCCGTTCTTGTTCTGGTACCCCTTGTTTTGATAGCTGTGAAACTGCTGTTGACCGAAAAGAATAATTGACCATATTAGTTAGGTTAGGAACTAAATTTGGCGGAGGTTTTGGGACTCATGTTTAAGAGAGTCATGTAGGTACATATGCGTGATGGAGTGTCTGTTAGTGAAATAAGTTAAATAAATAAATTTCATCGTATTTTAGTTGACTGAGAGACTGTTCAAAAATTAATCAAACATTAGTTTTGAGAATGGAAGGGGTTTAACATGGTCCCTGAATTCTGCGATGCTGTCGGATGGTAAATTATGACACAGTTATTATACAGGATTGTAAAATTTAGATAAAACTATATTTTAATAAGAATGAAATCTCTTTAAAATAACAAGAAAAAAATTAAAACTTCAGAGGTACTTACTTTTACTTTTGGATAAACTTAAATAACTTTTACTTTTGGATAAACTTACAATTTCTTACATAATAAATTATAATTTCATTGTGTTAATTTAAAAACCGGCAATATTTGTGGATACAAATCAGCGACGTGATTTTTATTAATTATAGTCGTTTTCTAAATAGGTACCTAACTTCTAATGTCATTTTATTTTGATTTACCTATTTCAGGTTTTGCAGTTTTCATCACAAACTTTTCTATTTTTTTCTCATTGCAAATAATTGATTTTGAGTCTTAGTTAGGGAATGTCTTGGTAGATTTTTTTCCTAATCTTTTCAGTTTGATGGCTACTTAAATTTATTAATCTATTAAAAACATTATTCAGTATCAGGATCAACTGATAAAGCACAATACCACTATTATTCCGAGCCTTTTTCATTAGTATCAGCAAGTTTGCTGTGCCGTATCTGTTTAGTTAGATAATGAAAAACCTTGCAGAACAAAAATGTCTATGTAAATAACAATAAGGGCTGGCGTAGTTTATTAACTTCTTCTTTATATCTGTTATCTAATAAAAAATCGACTGTTTTATTTCGTTTCCAGATGTCAAATGCGCGACATGGTTGCCTACTGGGCCCCCCCGACGGGAGGCATTAAGGGCACCTCTTGCTAAAAGTTAACTTTCGATTTGAGAAATGTTTCGGCGAGTCTTTTGTAGACAGCACGAGACTATTTTCTCTTCAGGCGCCCCTGTTATCGAAACACTTGAAATGCTTCGTAATAATCATATATTAAATATAAAATCAAAAAAGTTGTGTAATTAATCAGTTATTAAAAACGTCTACGATTTTATCACATACGTCAAATATTTCTGACTCATCAGAAACGTTCTAAGGGGCCCCCGGGTATAAAAATTCAGTTGACCGTCAACTGACAGTCAGTTTCGAGCCAAAATAAATTCTTGTGTACACAATTCAATAGGGGGGCGGCCCTAATGAAATTTTGCCCACCAGGCCTTTTTCCTTAAATCCGCCACTGTAAAAGTAAGTATAGTAGGTATTGATTGGTAACCATCATTTTTAGTTTTTGTTAAAAATTTATTAACAATTTTTATTGTAAGTGTGTATTTTTTTGTTTCTTTTAAATAATAGTCCAAAATTTATGTAAGTACTATTAAATGTTTTACTGTAATAAATTTTCTTATTTATAGGTAGCTAATGCAAATAAATCACTTGTATTTATTGCAGAAAAGGGTTTCATTATTTTAAGTGTACTTTAGGATCAGAAAAAAATATAAATATATAAGAAAAAGAAAATCTTGCACTTATTTTTTAATTTGGATACTTACAATTAATTAATAATATGACGGTCAGGTGTAAAAACTTTTTTCGGTTGAGAAAATAGCCTTCGCGACGTCTTCTACTACTTAAAATCGAAAAAACAGACGCCAAACAAGTGCCACATCCGAAAATTTTTGGGGTGGCACATCTTAATTTGCCATATCCATAAGTAAAACAACAACAAAAGCCTCCCTCTAGCCATGAAAGAGCCGCAGGTAAACCAAACATGCATGAGAACATGAACTGGTTAAACCAATAATTATTGCTTTTAGGAAATAACTGTGATCATAAAACTACTTAGAACTTGCAAGATAACTATTATTTAAAAAAAACTGTATTTTATAATACGATGTTACTTAAAACTTAAACTTACCTTCTTTGAGTTAAAAACTCTGTTGCTTGTTTCTAAATAGCGGCACTTCAAAGGCTTTGTAGTTAAAAGGCGGCATTTGAACAGTTTTTTGTCGTTTGCCACCTTTTAACTTCGACTTCTTACTCGCATAAAATTACAAAAGACGAAATCAGAAAGACTTAACCAACATTATTTTAAACGAAACTGAAATTATTGTCTTAAAGTATATATAATAATTAAATTCAGTATTTCCAATAATTGCCGAACCAAAAAAAAATTACGTATATATCTCCATTAGTGGAGGACATCGCAAAGTTTTTGCCGTTTTTCTCAAAACTATGGTATTGTGACTTGCCGCCTTTTAACTTCTGACGGCAGAACTGTGACAGTTGACAAAAAACAACCATTAGTGCTTCGGACACAGCTAAGATGTGTCCTCGTATTACGCATTCATACAAGTTTTAAATACAAATATTGTAATAATTATTAAAACATATTCTTTGCTTTTTATACCATTTATAAATTATCCACATAACTCTTTTAGCGTAACCTGTGCAATTGAAATGTAGACGTTATCTTAATAGAAATAAATACTGCTTTGGGAAATAAATTAGTCAAACCTTTGAAGTATATTTTAATGTTTATCAAAAAAATAAAATACAACTTAACGTTTTCTGCGCAATTGCAGAGAGTTCCTCCTGAGCCAGGCAGCACGTTTGGAGCCACCCTTGGTTTGGGAGTATCTGTGTCCCTTGCCGAGCCCTCGGGATGACCTTCCTGATGAAGTTTTGCCACGTAATTCGCGATGTTTGTGCACGGCGTTTACTAACCAGTTTACCTTAGGATCACGACGAATTGCCTAAAAAAGAAACATCATAATTATGTACATGCTACACAAATGACTAATTTTCTACAAAACACTATATTTGATTCAAGGCCTCAAGCTAATTGAAATTTTAAACAATAAACAATTATACGCCGCAAACAATCATAGAAAAATGTCGCAAAATGGTAGAGAAGATATTTTAAAAACTTACGTTATGTGATGGGTCCACTAAAATTATTTCGAAATATTTATACGAAGAATCCTGGGCAACCCAATAGGAGTTTAGAACACGCAGACCCCCACATCTTCTACCAACACGTTCCTAAAATTCAATGATTTTGTCAAAATGCATATAGAGTAAAAAAAAATAACTCACTTCAGCGATAGCTTGTAAGTTACGGACAGGTTTAAGCTCGTTAATTCCATGACTTTTTGGCTTGCCATAGGTGGCACCTTTTGGTACCGGGCGCTTACGTCCACCACGGCGTACACGAATGCGGAAGATAACATAACCTAAAACAAAGCCCATTATAATGCTATATTATGAAAAACAACACTACAAGAAATACAAACAGATTTGCTTTTACCTTGTTTGGCTCTATATCCCAGTCTACGAGCCTTATCAGGTCTGCTTGGCCTAGGAGCACGGTGGAGCTTGGTCAACTGCCTATATTGCCATACTCTAATTCTCAATAGAAACCTGAGCACATCACTTTGTTTCTTACGGTACAATTCTTGAATGTATTTGTAAGCCCCCATCGTGGAAACCTAAAACGAGAAAATAATGCCGTTTAGCTAAACACAACCTAACCTCAAACTATATGTTGACTATTTTCTCAACTTGTGGCAATAAAATCTCGAAAATATCCTCTGAAACGTATTCAGTGAAGTTTATTATCAATCATGACGCACAAATATTTCTCGATTTCATTAGGATGATTTAGGAATAATTAGAAATAATTATTAAATTCTTGTTGAAAACATACCTACAATTTGACGAACTCAGAAAAGGGAAATCACAGGAGCATGCGCCTTGACAGTTTTACTAACTATGCCATTTTTCACGACAGGACGCTTAACCACAACCGTTGTGTAGTGTAGTGATATTTAGATATATAAATATTTAACCACCCAATTAACTTTCTGCAAACATAATTCTAAACCACCTTGGTAATACTATATGTATGTTATTTGTCACATACTTAAATTTCCTCTTCTTATTGTGTATTTTGCTACTTCAAATTCACTAAATATTAAATAATATGTCCTTGCGTCTAATGGATCAGACAAATGATTTTGATACCAGATACAAACGTTAATTATTATTGTCGTTAATTTAAAACAGTTTGCTATGTTTTTGGTATAAAATTATATCATGAATTTGTCATGTGTGTGCAAGTGCGTACATTGCAAACGAAAATAAATCCAAATTTCATTGGAAAGTGTTTAACCCACACAGAGAGTAACTTTTCTGCGTCTGGTTGTGGATCTCATGCTATTCCCTTCTCTTTCAATCAACGCTATTGGTTAGTAAATACAAGTAGATACAAATATATAATTTCTGAAAATCAAAATTAAGTTACATTAAGTGCAGCTATTTTCATATCAAGCGTACACATTGTCCTAAATAATATTATATGACTCTTGCATTCCATCCTGGTTGCTGGTTAGATAGTTGTTCGTGAACATAAGCTCAAAAGTGGCACAGCATAATTTGGGTGTTGTGCTGATATCCATGAAGGTTACAGTTTTCGTGTATGGTCTGTGGTTACAGTCCTCTCTACTCACAGAATTAATACCAGAAGCTCGTATTAATTCTCTATTAATTTTGTGGTATAGTTGCCACAAATGTCTCAGAAAATATTATTCTGCTAACCGTTCAGTGTACATCGCATATCTAAAGGCGTATAATATTTCTTCCAGTGCCTTACGTGTTATTAACGTTAAGCACACACTAAAAAAGTCATTGAAAACTGTGACATGAATATCAAAAAAGCCGCCGCTTACTTTCGCTTTTCATTGTCCGTAATATCTTCATGTGATGGCACTGGATGGCATAGATTATAGAGGGCTTTCATCTCACGTTGTCACAAAACAAAGATACTTTTCTCTTAGGTTAGTTTGTGGTCTGTGCTTTGACTAAAATACTAGTAGACGAGTATGGTTCGTGCGTATTTTTGAAAAATATATAAAATATATAGTGTACGAATATATTCGGAAAAACTACCAACCCAGCGTATTGTTGCTTTGTCTATGATATAATTATGATAAAAAACACCAACAATGGACTCTTGAGAGTAACAGAACATTGGCAGATAGACAACATTTCGATATATTCTAGTGTAATGTTTTGTAGTTTTACCGATAATATTCGTGAAATATTATTATTTGCATTTCGAAAATTATAAGAGCAAGTTGGTCTATTTCGCTTACGAGCCGGGTCGTCTAAACTCGAAAATTCATAATAGTTCCCCAGAGTGAGAAACGTTACAATACAAAAGGCACAAAAGCAAAAGTTGATGGTTATCTTCAGTTGGTAATAACGTGTCATGTATACAGGATTGATACAGACCAATAGTTAACATAATTTGACGCATGTTAGTTCGAACTAAGCTGTGCATGTATACTTGGTATATGCCTCATAAAACATCAATTATTTATAAATCATCTTGGTAGTTTAATATCTTGGCATATTATGTAGGAATGGAATGGTATAAATCAAGTAGATAACGCTTGAACGAGACAACCAGAAAGCACCTCAAAATGTTTAATATTTTGTGATGCTTCGTTTGTAAGCCATTGATTGGAACGCGTCAACTGTCTGTCATCATGTTTTGTGGTGTGGTCGGTCATCTGTCACTGTCGGCACTGTCTCTGCTATTACGTCACTTACATCACCACGTCAGTGGATCAGTGGTCAGTGACGATCGGTATCGTTGACGATTGTCGATCGGTCAATCGTCAACGATATCGAGAGTCGTCATGTTTCACTCTCAGCACTCAGCTCTCAGTCATTTTATTTTAATAAAAATCTTCAGTAGTGCAAGATGGGTGCTAACAGAAGGATTTTTTTATGTAAAGACGTGAAGGTAAGCAATTTTTATTATCGTTTCTTTTAAATAGGATTAGAAACTCAATAAGTAATCAAAATATTTGTTTGCCTGCAATATTCTTTTAATTAACCAACGTACAATTATTTGTTGTACATTTACCTGTCCATTTCCTATTACCGCTAGTTATTAGTTGACTCACAAAGAAGACTTCTAATAGGTTGTGCTTAGTGCTTGCAGAACAATAATGGCAATTAGGAATTAGGATAATTCCAACCAGTGTTCATATAAACACAGTTGTAACTAAACCAAACTGGTCTCATTGCCAAACCCCTTTATTTTCTATTCTTACCGCATATTCTGTCTAATCCGTGTGACGCTGAGTGATCATATGACTATAGAAATGTTTTGTTTACAGATTTGTACAATGGCCAAGGCTTATTCCTAGAGATCACTCCAAACAGCAGCGTTTCTAGTGCTGATTTCCATAAATTAGTTTAGTATTTCGATATACCTACAGTTCATCAATTGGAATAGGTCTTCATTGGCACATAGAAGTAGAAATTTTAAGTGGTATTTTAATTGGTTTTACTTATATAAATTAAGAAGTAGCAATGGCCACACAAGAAGATAGGTCACTTGGCTCCGGAATGCCAATACCCAAATGGATGAAAAACAAAATGAATGATAAGTAAGTAGTTTTTTTAAATCGAACTGCTGTGTTTGTTTATAAACATAGAGGTATTAGTTTATTTTTTTCTCATCATCAGAATTAAATAAGTTAATGGTGGTGGTGTGAACATTTGCCCTACTTTTTGTCAAGATAAATAAAATTAGTGGGTACTCTTAAGTATATTTTATTTACTAGATAAGTCGTAACTTATAGGTAATGATAAAAAATATTCTGGATTATAATATCGTGATGAGTACCTACATACCTATTATATTTGTAAGTGCTACAAATTGTTTAACAATTCCAATATAAGTAGGTAGATATTCCCTTTCAGTAGTTTCCGGAATACTTAAAGCCATTGTGTTAGTAAAAATAGTAGGTACCTACTTATATAAGTAGGTATATAATAATTGTTTGCAATATTTAATGCACCCCAGTAAGTATAATAAGTGTTTGCAATATTTAACAGTCCCCAGTACCCCGTCCTTTTTTGTTATACAACAGTGATGTACACTTGCAACAGTGATATGTTGTAGGTGTCGGACTCGACAATCGCTCTTTTTTTTCGGATATACAAATTTTCCTTTGATTTGAAGCATAATCTTTCAATTAAAATTAAAAAAATCGAATTCTGTAATAACAAATCATAACCGCATAAGAACGACAATTGTTTTTCTGGAAGTTACTTTTATCATAAGGTCAATGGGGCAAATTCTAAACAGAATATGTTTGATAAATAATAATGCTTTTATTGAAATGGGATATCGTATTGTAGAGAGGTAGTACTCGTAGGTATGTAAGTAGGTATATAGGTATATAGCTATACTTTTTCTATTATTCAGTGAGTGCATCTACCTTCATAATGCACGGTGTTTTAAATTAAGTGTACACTTTTGCTGTCAGTTATTCTTATAAAAATTTCTTATGCACTTATGCCCTAAAATTCAAAATTAGTGTTATATTCGCAACTTTTTGATTTTCGACTTGCAAATAAATTTTAAAACAAAAACCAATACTTATTATTGTTATTTATTATTAGTATTATTATTATTAATTTACTTCACCCTTTATATATATAGCTATAAGTAAAGCGGGACCAAACGAAAAAAAAACAAGAAACAATTTTTGTTTTAATGTGTTGCTTTTAGTCTAACCCTTTAAAGGTGAACAATAGGTAATAAAGAACACAAATACACGAGGAAATACAAAATAAACATAACAAATAAGTTACGTCAAGTGTATTGTATTAAACATCTAATGTATGTATTGAACATTACCATTTTGTGCAATACAATTTGTAATGATTTTTAACTCATTTACAACAAATGATATCCCACCATTTATTGGAATAAAATTTCATTATGCAGATGTGATCCTTTTTTATTTGAATTCTGCATTTCATGTCTAGTGTCTAGAAACAAAACAAAAACAATGTATAGATATAAAAGAAGAGCGTTTTTCAAAAGGCACCAATTAAAAAACAATTATTATTCATAAAAATATAGAATTCTACGTACTGGCATATTTTAATGCAAATGATTCAACAAGTCATTTGGTTCATTAACTGGCAGAACATACCTGGAAGACTTTTGGATGAATTGTGATGATTTGTCTAAAAAGTTATCTATCAAGGAAACTAAAATAAAAAGGCATACTTACTGAAGCCATGGACGTTCATGTTCGATTTGTTTTTGTTTTAAAATTACTTTAAAAAACAAAAAGTTATACTACCGATTATTACACTAATTTTAAACTAAAGAGCATTAGTGCATAGTGAGGGACTTTTTTACAAGCAACAAATTTTCAAATGATCTACCTAAAAAATATACAGGGGCTAGCATTGAATAAAAGTAGGTACTGTTTGACATGTCTAAGAAGCAACGTTCAATGGCTTTTTGGCAATGATTTTTTTTATTGCTTTATGTGATAGTGTTACATAAAAAATCGGCATATTTTTGTTTATTGTTTGGAGCACGGTTTCTATAGAAAAAAAAATCAAAAGTGAGGAAATAAAGCGCGCGCTTATACGTGACGTCACATATCCTTCCTTAGTGACGTCCCAGAGCCTACGACCTTGAATATAACAAAGATGTACCTATTAGTACTATATTTCAAAGATGGTTCCATGCTTTTTGACAGTTGACGTTGAAATTGACTTTATTGACACTTGACTTCTGCTGATAAATAATCTAAATTTGACATGTCATACTCGTCCACTTTGCTATAATCAACATTCGGCAGGTTCGGCAACATTCGGCAGGCGCTATCAGTTAGCTTTCAAATAAACATATTTGCTTCGGGATTTAAGATTTAAGAATCTAGTGAAAAGATAAGCCCTCAATTCTCCTTTCGCTACGACTCGAATCAAGCCTCTACAAAACAGGATGTTGTCATATTGTCTTTTTAGTGTAATTTAGTTTAGGCTCTTGCTCTTTTTAGGAGTATTTTACTTTATCTTCCTGTTTACATAGGATATGTACAATCATAAACGAAACTCTTATTGCGTTTACTCACCCTTGTTTAGTTTTCAAATAAATAATTCAGAGCAATTTCAAACAGGTTCTCATTAAATATCGAGCAAGTTAATAGTACAAAGCACATGAACATGATTCATGTCAGTTTTATCCAGTCTGAGGTGTCAATAATAAAACACAATACGCAACACCAATTTTCGTCTACGTAATATAAGTATCATATATGTAAATAAGTAATCCTAAGCCTGGCATATCAAGCTTTTTGAAATATGTTTGGTATATAAGGATTTAACATCAACATGATTGTTATGAATTTTAATATTCCAAGGTTGTGAAAATAAACACAACGATTATTTTTGTTTAATTAAAACCTAACCGCTAATCGCTAATGATTCGTCAGTTTTTTTTTGATAGTACTGAGAAATTATAAAAATTATTTGTAATTTTGTCGTGATATCAAATGCACGTCCTTGACAACACATTAGTCTATTTTATTAGCATAAAATTCGTGCCTCATATCTGGTTTGAACCAGACTTCTGTACCAATGCCAACAAATGCCTGGAAAGAATTTATAAAATCCCGTGAATCGTCGTTACGTATTTAATTTTATTTCAAAGTAAAATGTGTGAAAATACTTGGTATATAGGTATAATGCCTACAGAAAATTTAAAAAAAAATTCAAAGCTCGTCACGATATACCTACGCTAAGCTACGGAGCGGTTAAACAAGTGCTTCCTGAGCATGGTCATTTGGTCAATGTTCACTAGTTCGTATTAGGTATATCCTATTTCATTTTTTATTTTATTTACAACAATTAAGTGTTCTGCATTTCATCAGCTACCGTGGAACGTTGACATTTATTGATTTCTTGCCTAACAAATAGTTGGTTACACTTTTGAAAGGTCAGGTATATAATAAAACGCAGTTTCGAAATTTGAATTTAATATCTATTTCAAAACCTTTAAATAAATGCTAATATAATGAATTTTATGCAATTCTAATTTCTAAAATATAGTCTAGCCATTGAAGGTAAAAATAAGTTATTACCGCCGAATTCTTTGAACATACATCGCTTTTCATAAAAATTTGGAATTAAGCTAATCTTACCCTTAACTTCAAATATGCCCGACTTGTGCTTTTTTTTGCTTTTATGGGGTGAAAACTACCCCTTCCTCAAAACATAAAATAAATGCAGATTTAAAATGTTTATGGATTCTTATGGATTATTATGGAAGCTTCTTTCATGTTCTCGAAAAATGATTTACGATGTATTCCAAATTTTTAAACCTTAAAAACCACCCCTGTGCCAAAATTATAAAAAAAATAAACGAAACTGGTAAAAATTTGACATTTTTGTATGTACTGGGTTCCCCATAATAGACTACCCATTTTAATATTTGAATTAAAATTTTTTTAGTTAACAAAACAAACTTTTTATTTTACTAAATTACAGCTAACTCTGTGATTTATTTATGATAACTTATAAATATTTGGCTAATTTAATTCTAATTTTTAAAAATCACGTCTTCTAAATGACCTCCACCAACTTCAACACATTTTTAAATATTGGATAAAAAGTGATTCATTACACGGTGTAGCAAATCTTCGTATATTCCTTCAACTTCTTCACGAATTTTGACTTTCAGTTCCTCGATTGTACCTGGACGACTCGCAAACACTTTGGCTTTTAAATATCCCCACAGGAAAAAATCGCGTGCCGTTAAGTCGGGGGACCTCGAAGGCCAAGGCAAATCTCCGAATCGAGAAATGAGTCGGCCATTAAACATTTCTCGCAGGACCCTCATTGAGTTTCTGGCGGTATGAGCTGTTGCCCCATCTTGCTGGAATAGTAAGGCATTGTTTAGTAATCCTCGTCTATTTAATTCTGGAATGAGAAATGTCTCTAGCATATTAACGTAGCGCTCGGATGTTACTGTTACAAAAGATCCTTGATTAATAATTTACTTATATCCCAAAGACTACAGAAGATAATCCCACAGAGAACAACCTATTTAGTTATCTCATAGGGATTTTATTAATAATATAAAATGGGTAGTCTATTATGGGGAACCCAGTATATACACGACACACGCACATTATGATCACCTTTGAAACTAATGTGGAATGGAAACATTTTTATGCTCCTAAAAATTCCATTGTGTTTTTTTTCCATAACCCTTAATATTGAAGGTACAGCGTTCTTTCAACAACCATTTTACAGGTCATTTCAGGGGCTACAAGATCATATACAGTATTTCAATGTCAAATTTAATTATCATTTCAATACCAAGCCCAATCATATTTAAAAGGTAAAGGGTTGATTGGGTCGAAAGGGGTCGAAGGGCTGGGGAGGGGAGGGGACTTCTAACATTATATCTCCGTTATTTTTTATCCTACAGAAATTTTTTTAAAAATGTTAAGAAGAAACCTAAATTTTTACGTAATACGTAAATCATTATTTACGTATCTCATTTTTTTTTTTTCTCAAATATTTTAATGGCCCACCGTTTTTGCATCGTAACTCATTTTAACGGTCTTTCGAAGTACTACAAAAAAAATATTCTATGTTTTTCCCGAATAACTGTCCCTTATTTAACGTTGTATCCTTCTAACCGAGTTGTTGTTTCCTGTTTATCTTTTCAGCGAGCCATGACTCTTTTTATTTTTGACCTAGCGCATTCATAAAAAAAACAATTTCTTTTTTATTTTTAAGCCTCATTCATTTAACTTTTTTATAGAATGCGAGTTATTCGAGAAAAGCCGTCCAAAAACATGCATTTTAATACGAAAAATCTAAGTTTTCAATCCCGAGTAACTCGAAAAATATCGATCTATTGAAGAAACTTTATGGAACATTTTTACTTAAAATTTGTCCCTCTATTTCCGAGGTTATTTTGAGTGAAAAAATGTCTACCCCTGAGAAGGGGTTATATACTAAATTTATTACTAAAAATATTGATGAAGTTTATCAATAACTTTGTTAATTTAAGTCCGATTTGATTACTTTTTTTTCATCTAGTAGCTAAATTTATAAAGAATCTCACAGAGGATTTAAATTTAAAAAAAACTATGCAAATGTCCATATTATACAGGGTGACACAAAAAGTGCCTTTTTACTCTAACTTTAAAACAATATATGGAGTGGCCAACCTGTTACACCTTATCATTTCTTAGTTTGTTATCAAGCTACATCTATTCCTTACATTTTCTTTTTTTATTTGTTACCATAACTTTTTGTTTGTTAAAGATACAAGGCTTTTAGAAAAACGTTACATTTTACATTTATTTCTATGGTAATAACAAAGTTGAACAAGGAATGATTTTTTGCAAAGCTGGCTATGGCAGACAATTGTTTCTGTCAGAACTAAACTGACAGCCGTTAGTGTACAATTTGTCAAATTTGAACGCGTTTATCATTAGTTTAAAAAATACGATTAGTTTAAAAAATCTTTTTTTTTATTTCCTCTGAGATTCTTTATAAATGTAGCTACTAGATGAAAAAAAAATCAAATCGGACTTAAATTAACAAAGTCTTAGTCATTAGTTAAAGTCTGATTAGAAATTATAGTTATTTATTTATTAACATACACTTACCGTTCTTCTTTATCAATTTGATCTAAAACCAATAACAAATAAGGGTCCAACATTTTTTTTATGCAAGAATTCCTTTAAAAGCAGGAAAAAGATAATAAAAGTAAGAGCAAATACAAGATTATTCTTATTTTACAAACAAAACAATATTGTTAAGGTGATCTCACTTGTCAGCTGACAAGTGAAATATTAACAATATTTCTGCCAATACCTTGTTCATTTTAACAACCTTTGTGGCTACAATAGTAGCACTTCTTGTTATCATCATTGTGAATAGACAATATTGTTGAGTTACTAATGTTGGAAAGTTAACAATGGCCACTATAGCTAGGCCGTAAGAGCGCTTTTTATCTCATAAGGCTATATCGAGCTGCCAGATTACTGGTCATATTTTAATCACATAATATAAGGCAGACTAATCACATACTAATGTCATAATCTGACAACTGCCATGTCTTTAGACTTTCTGCTTGCCCCTGTGAAAGAATTGTACATACATTTTGTATTTTTACGTAAAAGGTAAACTAAGTTCTGTATATTTTTGTGTAAAATACCATCTATAGGTTACGAGACGCTTTGATTAGAAAACGTTAATTATCATAAATTGGTTGACAGAAAACTGATAAATACATAAGCTTTGTACAATATGATACACGTTTCATCTTATTGCGACTGTTATCTGCGTATATAATTAACACCTTTGCTTTTCCGCAAAGGTAAATATTATTTACTTCTGAGAATCTTAGAAGTATTTTCGATGTTTTTCAGTATCAACCTAATCTTATCTCTATATGCGTCACGCTTGATTTTCAATATTATTTTATTTTAAATATATTGTTGTATTATGTATTTGTATTACATATTATATATTTCGACATCCTATTCATGCAACATAATTGGTTCGTTTGCATTCAGTTATATTTTCGCTTTGGACGTTAGGCTGTAATCGGCATTAGCTGATTTGCGAGAGGTGCACTCGCCTTGTTGATTGTTGTTCATTTTTTTTATATTAATTTGTCAGACTTTGATAGTTGTCAAAAATATCAGAATAAATAATGATTGACTTGCTCATGTCAGCTGAGTTGCAGTTCCTTTCAGTTAATTAACTATATTTGGTTTATTTTTATTGTATTCTCTTTGAATGTCTAAGAGCTATTTAACTAAGTCTTGGACTAGTGAGAACCTGACTGCCGTTTGATAGAATTGCTGTACCATGTGTTGGAGTTTAGGTCAGTACATAAAGTGAGTGGATCCTGTAAGTTTTGGTGAGCTAAAGAGCTGACAGAGGTGAGTGTCATTGCATTGTACTTGCCTGGGAACATTCTACATATCCACAAGATTCTCGAACCTACTTCACCTGTTTCTGTCTCATTGCTCTCCTCTCTGGCGTAGCGTAACGCCAGTGGCGCCCTTGTTGTTATAATAGTAGATTCTAAACTTTCGTATCTCCTTCCAATTGAACATTGCAAGTTTCGTGGAGACGAAGATAGAACAATATAGGTGTATAATAGTCCAGTCGTTGGAGGTAAAAATAAGCTATTACCTCCGAATTCTTTGAACCTCCATCGATTTACATGAAAATTTGGAATTACGCTTATCTTACCCTTAACTTCAAAAGTGACATATGCCCGACTTGTGCTTTTTGCTTTTAAATGGTGAATATTTTAGGAAATTTCAACCCTTAAAAACGACCCCCTATGCCTAAATTAATATAAAAATAAACGAAGATATAATAAGTTTTAATTAAGTGTTCCGATTTAAGGAAAAACTTTGTAATGCAGTCCTTGTGGTAGATTATCAATTATCTAGAGCGTAAGTAATAAGAAGATGAAAAGTTCTTCTTTGTTTCTGGCGTTTCTAAGGAAGTCTGACCAAATTACGTGGTAATTTGGCACTAGTTGTTACGTAGACACTTGCTGCCGTATGCCATGACCTCTTTGTTGTCGCGTGCTATTCTTTAAACTATCAGCATAATACATGTTCATGTCCAAATTAGATCTAGTCGGCTACACGACGGACGGGAGCTATATATCTATTGATATATAGGGCTGGAAATCCGTTTTTAAATATTCCCTAACCGTTTTATAGCATCTCGGTTTTAGGCGATGCACCAGGGCTGCGCCGTTGTAAACAAATCCATCACGAGCACCAGAAAAATCGGTTGACTCCATAATTTCATCCAAAATGTAAATTAAGTCACTTTTGTTCCTTGACACAGGTCCTCGTTGACAGATAATGATGCAGGTCAGTTCTGATTTTCATGTGCAAAGAAAAGATTCCATTTGAAAAGAGTCCATTTGCCTATGTTGACTAGCAGTGAACATTAGTGAAAAAAGCTCAACGTATGTCTTAATTTTTTTTCTGGACATTAAATATTTTGTCAGGGGCAGCGGTGAAAATTTTATGGTTTATCCTTATTAGAGGATCAAAAATAGATTTGGATGATTCAACAAGTCGCTCTTTGATAAGTATTTAACACCGTCGTCACTTTCAATATAGTTAGTTCAATGTATCAACACCTACTTTGCTCACGATTATCCTGCTATCTAGTGCAACAAGGTCTTTGGTGATTTCTTTAAATGAACTACCAAATTCAAGAAAACTATCTTTTAAAGAGGATACGTATTCTCTAAATTTTTTTTGAAAACCTGCATACTGCTCGTGATGTTGGAAATCACCTGACTTCAGATGCAGCAGGTATAAATTCATTTAACAACCTGCACACTTCTGGACCTGCAACTGATCATTTCCGAAGTTCAGCCGGATTTTCAGTGAGGCCCACGGCTCCACCTGCCTTGACGTCTCCCTTGATTAGTGCGTTGCTTTGCTCGTGGGCCTGGTTTTTCTGCAAGCGCAGAAAAAGGTCTTGCGAGGAAAGCACTCAGAGAACGAACTTTATGGAGACTATTGTCATTTAGATGTAAGTGTGCAAGAAGCCAACTAAACTTTCACGGGCATAAGGGAACTAATCGAATTATCATGTAAAAATTTTGAGGAAGATCAATAGTCTCTGCAGCTGGGTAAGCGCTTTATTCTCATCAAAAAATATATTCCAAGAAAAGCTCACACTCCACAATATTTGTAGGCTTATATGGCTTACCTAATTGTTGGGCATTTGAAATTTGTCTGGAAACTATTTCTTCAACAAAATTGTTCGTTAGTAGTAACTGAAATAACGTGTAGGGTGTAGGTTCCTCCATATATTGTATAAAAAGAGACACGCCGCGCCGCATGCAACAGTAAAATGTAAAATACGACCTACTGCTTTGTTATTTCTGTCCCATGATACAGATTTTTTTAAAGATTGTTGGTGTAAGTCTTACGTAATACATAATGTGGAATATTTGATTCAGAGTTGGTATCTGATAAAACAATATCAGCTTCCTCATGTTCGACTTCATTCATGTTTTCGCCCTCGTCATGGAAATTGCCATCACTAGCATAGGAATCCATATCAGAGGGGATATTTTTTATTTCATCATCGTTTACATATAAATTTTCAAGAAGCTCTTCCTCGGTACTTCCGACCAGTTTAAAATCCCAATTATTTGGATCCATTATATTAAACGCATTCAAGGGCGTTGGTACAAATTTCGCAGAGCTTCAACTGCTAATATTCATGTGCTGAAATTAAAATTATAAATTAGCAAACATAATCCCATAAAAAGGAAACATAAAGTACTATTACTTACCACTACACCACTTTGGGATAATTAAATGATTTTCCTAAACCATTACTAGGAAGTAAACATGTGTAAGACGCTCTAATCTCAATAACCTCCAGCACGCTCACCAAAATACATGGAAAATAAATAATACTAATGTTCGAATTGATATAGCTATCGCCATCTCTGTGACAGCTGTGAAGACGACATTCACTTCGGCGGCCGTGTTTCAACAATTAAACCACTGCCCGCATTTGCAACTGAGTTAAAAACAGTGGTAGTATAAAATTTGAACGATTACCAGTGTTGCCGTTGTCGGCACAATTGTGCTAGATCTAGTACTATTGACCTTTTTTGGCCCTGCGGCCCCCCCTTTGTCACATTTGGCACTTTTCATACAAAATACAAAAAATATAATTACACACAAAAAATTAAATATTAACTTTGAATATCCTGAAGAGGGTGGTTGGTAAGCTTAATGCATAATTCACACTCCTCTGGGAACTCAATAATATATGACTTAATTTCATTGTTTTTACATTATCTGACCTGACGTGTTTTATAATTTCGTGTGTTAATTTCAAAATAATAAATATTTATAAAAATAACAAAAATTAAACTCTACTAGTAGTAATGGCGCCTTAAATTAAACTAAACAGCTGCATGTAGTGTGTTTGTTCATGGATGACCTGTGTTACTAAATCGAGTGAAAAGTTGGCACAATTTTACCAAATCTAGTACAATTTCACCCTAAAACTAGTACAATTTGCTTTTGTTGGAACGGCAACACTGACGATAACCCATGAAGGAGTCTTAGTAGACAATTCAATTTCCTTTAATTTTGTATAAGGTGACCTTCTCGTTCGGATGCCGGCCCTTTCCACCCCTCTCCCGCCGTCCCCACATGGTCCACGGCTGGGGACTTTTGGTACGTTACTCCTAAGGGTCAACCCGACAACTTAAAATAATAATCCATTTAGCACTGTTTATTTCCGAATTCATGTCTTCGTTTCCTGGCCTAATTGACTTTTACATGCCAAGAAATTGTACAACTAATTTAATCACACACTGTTCAGGTTGGAAGGTAACGTGGGTATTCCTAGAAAATATATTTACGTATTTCTCAACTCGATATGTTAATTATGCTGTATCGGCTTGCGAATATTATTTTTGGCTCGAAGATTCCGTAGGTAGTACTTTCACTTCAAAACATGCCTAGTAAATTGGCATTATAATTATTACAGTAGTACGTACCCTCTATAGCGTCACCGGCTATAACGTCAGTCCTCTTATAACGTCATATTTTTAAAGTAGGTACCTGGCAAAGCCCTGTAAGCCTGATATTAATTTTGATCGGATATAGAGATCCCTGTTCTTGCAAGAACCCGGTTATAAAGTGACCACAATTGATTATATTAAGTTCGAAGGAATATAAATATATTGATTGGTAGGTACATAGGTACTTATTGAATAGAAAGTTGGGACAATCCAAACTTTATTACAGGCCAATGGTAATGCAACAAAAGCGGCGCCCATTGAAAAAATGAGATTACTAGCTGTTACACGCGACTTTGTCCACGCGAATTTAACATAGCAATAGCCCTCGCGATAGGCACAGCCTTTGTGATATTAAGTCGTGGGAGCTGCGGCATGCGCAAGTATATTAATCGGAGCAAGTAAAAACACTCCGAAGATTTACGTTAATAATTAATTATTTATTAATTGGATGTATAGTATACTTTCCCTATGTGAATCGCATTTGTTCATAATTTCATGGATTTAAATTTTTTTTGCGCGGAACCCTATTTATTTTTCTAAAATAAAAGTAGCCTAAATTACTCCTTATAACATCAGCTATAGTGAAAGTTTCTTCAAAATCGGTCCAGCCGTTTCGGAGATCGGATTTTGTTCGCAATTTCATGGATTTTATTTTTTTTGCGCGGAACTCGTTATTCCTTTTGTAAAATAAAAGTAGCCTAAGTTACTCCTTAGGTATAACATTAGCTATCTGCCAGTGAAAATCCAGTCAAAATCGGTGCAGCCGTTTCGGAGATTAGCCGGAACAAACAGACAGACATACAAAAAATTTAAAAATTGTTTTTTTTTATAAGGTATATACTTTCATATGCATCTAGTAAAAAGCTGTTATTTTGACATTACAAACAGATACTTTTATTTTATTTATTAGTATAGATGATATGTGTACTAGGTTTTATGACATATTTGTGCTATTGTGAATTTCATTCAAATATTTACTGTCGTGAGCAAAAAATAATTTTGTCTGATGTAAATCTGTTTCTAGTTGAATAATATTTGACAACTAACTGATAATGCCGCAACAGTTAAAGTTAGATGTACACGACTAGATTTTATCAAAATTACGTTATTTTTCTTACGGCTGTACCTAGAAAAGGAACTAAAATTTACGTCCACAATAATAATAAGTCCACACGTGACGCTAGCAAAAATGAGTGAATAAGGTACCTACTAAGCGAAAGGCTTTTAACATTGAACAAAAAAAGAATAATTTTAAAAGAAATTAAATTGGTAAATCTAAAAGTGCCGCTTTTTTGGAATTACTAATCACGATTTGCAATAGCTGAAAAATTTTCCCGCATTTTTTTTGTTAGATATACTTTTGTTAATTAATTAAGTTTTAAATTAACATAAAACCCCTGATAATTGTCAAACTAAAAACCTTAGATTTTTTCACTTCTTGGATCTAATCTCGAAAAGCTTTAGAAAAGATCCCCGTTGGAAAAATTTAAAAAAAAAATTTTTTTCCACTGTTATTAACAACCAAAAAAATTTAAAGAAAGTGACAGAAATACAAAAATACTTATAATTATATAAAAATACATGGTTGTTATATTTTTTATGTTTTCCAGCATTAAAAAAATTATAACACGGGAATTAATTTGTTTATTAAATAAACAAATAATATAAACAAAAAAAATATTTTTTCCAGAATACGGAAGAGCAATAGAAATGTTGATTTAAAAAAATGGTTCCTTAATATTAATATTTAGCAACAAAAAAATTTGTTATTTAACATGCGCTTTTAAGCAATAAATAATTTTTTATAGAAACGCTTTTTTTCTTAAAAATCATTACATTTATTGCTGATTAGAATCGAAATAAAAATATTTTGATTATCTTATAAACAAAGCATGATAAAAAAATCATTTTTTATGTAGCTTTCAATAATAAGAAAAGGATCTAATCGGAGTATTTGAATAAAACATTTTTTTCGTTGCTTTATTAACGTTTTTTATTTTTTACTGCCTTCGATTGTTAATAACAAAGTGGAAAATGAAAATTTTTGAATTTTTCCAGCGGGGATCTTTTTTAAAGCCTTTCAAGAATAGCTCCAAGAAGTGGAAAAAATCTAAGATTTTTAGTTTGACAATTATCATGTTATTATGTCAATTTAAAACTTGAGAAAATAAGTTAATTAACAAAAGCATATATAATAAAAAAAATAAGTACGGGACTTTTTTTTTCTAATAGATTATCGTTTATTCAAGTATCCGAAAGATATGTGAATTTTTTAAATTTTTAATATTCAAATTTAATGGGTTTAAACCCCACTTAAACTTTTACCTTTTTTTTAATAAATTATTTAATTTTTTTAATTTTTACCAGTCTCCAAATTTTTCAAAAAGTTTCTAGATGTTAATCCGAATTGAATAAGATAATTTTCGGTAAAGGCTAAGTTAAATTTCATCAAAATGGCACTTGTTGGCTCGACTACAGTCTTAATAGAAGTTTTTGCTTTAGAAAATACGAACAATCATGAGAAGCTTTTGTTGTACAGGAAGGGTACCTACTAATTCACAAAATAATGACATTTAAGGATATTATGTCCGTGTATTATTTAAAAATTACACTTGAATAAGACGTATTTTAATTCGTACCTTGTTCGCTGTAAAAAAATATTTTTTGCTAACGTCTCGTGCTGTAAAAAAAAATTGCCACCGCGCAAATTAAAAAAAAAAGTTAATAATAATTTAATTTTAGGATGATCCTCGTATTTGATGATATGGATGATATTTGATGATATGACTAATTGCAGTAAATATGTTTTTTTTATATATTTTCTTGCATTGTTCTTTATTAATATACCTTTGCTTTTGTCTTTTTCGCTTACACGTTTATTTACTCTTCTGTATGTTGTATCGGTCATATTTACATACTGAGACACTTTTATTTCTATTAGATGTATAAGATTTTTATTAAACTTGCTGCAGGTGTTCCAGAATTACTTTATTCATAGCGAATTAAATAATTGCTGAAAGGCCAAGGTAATATAGACTTGTAATCTTAACCTTTTATATAAAATGTCAAATTTTTTATGCGATGAAAAACAGTATGATGTAATAACAAAATAATTGCTTTAGCGGTTTGCCGTTTAACTAAGTTTTAACTCAAGTATTTTTGTTGCAGGTTGGATTTTGGTGAGACAGCGTTCTCGCCGACGGAACTAGATGACAGCTTTATGTATTATTATCGAAAGAACAGGATCCATGACAGCAAAAACGCGTCTAATTTATCGGACAACATCGCCGTCTCGCAAACGAGCAATAATACCAAAGTCGACTTCTCCAAACATCCCACGCCGTGTCAGAAATACCTGCAAAGCATAAACGGTGAGTGTAGTTTTGCGTGGTGGTTGCTTAGTTTTTTTTTTGTAGGAAATATTTGCTTGACAGAAAATAGAGATTTCTTCTATATTCAATTTGGAAATGATAGAGAGAAATATAGAAATAATACTTTTACGGTAATTTAATACTAATTTAATTTAGTGATGTGATGTTGACCAGCCAATATTTTCAGTAAATTGACCATTGGTCGGTCATTGACCCGAGTTAAATCAGTTGCAGTGTAGAAGGATAATCTTATGCTACGAAATACGTACTTCCGTGCCCTCTTTAACCACTATACTTTTGAAGTTTAGGACAATTTAGATTTACGGACTCGAATCACTTCCTTTTTTGTTTTTTCTGTTTTTTTTTTTCGATATATCGATATTTTTCAAGGTATTCACGTTTGAAAACGTGTTAAAGATGCATGTTTTTCGCGAATAACTCGAAAACTTCGCATTCCCACAAACAAATTTAAATGACGTGAAGCTTATAAGAAAACAAAGATATCATTTTTTTCTATGAACGTGTTATGAATATGAACAAAAACGTCCGTTTAGCAAAGTGAATTTTTTGCAAAAGTAGACTTAATTCTCTGTAAAGTCGGTTCTGTTCCATAAAGTGGAATGCCTCCCCCATTACGAAAAGTTTCCATTTGTGAATATTTATTGTGTTTGCGGGCCTGAAAGTTACATGTGAAGTTAGTCAAGAGACAACATGACAATTTTATGTAATCATAACCTAACATTTTGGAAGTTAGTTATTTTGTGATGGAAATTTAAATAAACTTTGTTGATTTGTAAACATTGTGGTTAACGGCGTTTTTGTATATTTTGTATTGTATTATTAAAGTGTTGGTATATAATAAATAATGAATGAAAGCGTAGAGAATAAACCCAAAAAAACACGCGAAAAAAGCCACTTTCTCGAAAGAGGGTGAGATTAAACTACTGAATGCAGAGAAAAGTTATCGAAAAGAAAGATACCCATAAAGTAACAAATGGGGAGTCGCTAATATTCTTGTGAATATGAAGTTTTATTTTTGATAAGGCTGGGGGCGAAATTGAAAATGCTGGAAAAATTGGAGTCGTGGCCTGTATATTTTTTCTCTTGTCAACACCATTGTGTTTTATAATTTTCTTCCTTACTTCCTGAGGATGAACTTGAACTAGAATCCAGTAACTGATACATTGTATTTCAAACACACCACTATTTCCCAGACCACAAACAGTTTTATAAATAACAGTGAACGCAGACTGGCAGTCTATGGTGGCAGTAAAAAAATAATTTGTAGGTTAGGTTTACAGTAAAGTCGACTTTTTCTCCTCAAAAGGGCCATAATCGAGACTTTACCAAAAAGGAAGCTTTTAAGTAAAAGTGCCTTTAAAATTCGATTATAGAACACGCTTTAGAATTTAAAGGAGACTTTTGATATTAAAGGAAGCTTTACGTCGATCATGGAACTGGCGAAATTGTAAATGCTGGAAAAGTTGGAGTCGTGGCCTGTATATTTTTTCTCTTGTCAACACCATTGTGTTTTATAATTTTCTTCCTTACTTCCTGAGGATGAACTTGAACTAGAATCCAGTAACTGATACATTGTATTTCAAACACACCACTATTTCCCAGACTACAAACAGTTTTATAAATAACAGTGAACGCAGACTGGCAGTCTATGGTGGCAGTAAAAAAATAATTTGTAGGTTAGGTTTACAGTAAAGTCGACTTGTTCTCCTCAAAAGGGCCAAAATCGAGACTTTACCAAAAATGAAGCTTTTAAGTAAAAGTGCCTTTAAAATTCGATTATAGAACACGCTTTAGAATTTAAAGGAGACTTTTGATATTAAAGGAAGCTTTACGTCGATCATGGAACTGGCGAAATTGTAAATGCTGGAAAAGTTGGAGTCGTGGCCTGTATATTTTTTCTCTTGTCAACACCATTGTGTTTTATAATTTTCTTCCTTACTTCCTGAGGATGAACTTGAACTAGAATCCAGTAACTGATACATTGTATTTCAAACACACCACTATTTCCCAGACTACAAACAGTTTTATAAATAACAGTGAACGCAGACTGGCAGTCTATGGTGGCAGTAAAAAAATAATTTGTAGGTTAGGTTTACAGTAAAGTCGACTTGTTCTCCTCAAAAGGGCCAAAATCGAGACTTTACCAAAAATGAAGCTTTTAAGTAAAAGTGCCTTTAAAATTCGATTATAGAACACGCTTTAGAATTTAAAGGAGACTTTTGATATTAAAGGAAGCTTTACGTCGATCATGGAACTGGCGAAATTGTAAATGCTGGAAAAGTTGGAGTCGTGGCCTGTATATTTTTTCTCTTGTCAACACCATTGTGTTTTATAATTTTCTTCCTTACTTCCTGAGGATGAACTTGAACTAGAATCCAGTAACTGATACATTGTATTTCAAACACACCACTATTTCCCAGACTACAAACAGTTTTATAAATAACAGTGAACGCAGACTGGCAGTCTATGGTGGCAGTAAAAAAATAATTTGTAGGTTAGGTTTACAGTAAAGTCGACTTGTTCTCCTCAAAAGGGCCAAAATCGAGACTTTACCAAAAATGAAGCTTTTAAGTAAAAGTGCCTTTAAAATTCGATTATAGAACACGCTTTAGAATTTAAAGGAGACTTTTGATATTAAAGGAAGCTTTACGTCGATCATGGAACTGGCGAAATTGTAAATGCTGGAAAAGTTGGAGTCGTGGCCTGTATATTTTTTCTCTTGTCAACACCATTGTGTTTTATAATTTTCTTCCTTACTTCCTGAGGATGAACTTGAACTAGAATCCAGTAACTGATACATTGTATTTCAAACACACCACTATTTCCCAGACTACAAACAGTTTTATAAATAACAGTGAACGCAGACTGGCAGTCTATGGTGGCAGTAAAAAAATAATTTGTAGGTTAGGTTTACAGTAAAGTCGACTTGTTCTCCTCAAAAGGGCCAAAATCGAGACTTTACCAAAAATGAAGCTTTTAAGTAAAAGTGCCTTTAAAATTCGATTATAGAACACGCTTTAGAATTTAAAGGAGACTTTTGATATTAAAGGAAGCTTTACGTCGATCATGGAACTGGCGAAATTGTAAATGCTGGAAAAGTTGGAGTCGTGGCCTGTATATTTTTTCTCTTGTCAACACCATTGTGTTTTATAATTTTCTTCCTTACTTCCTGAGGATGAACTTGAACTAGAATCCAGTAACTGATACATTGTATTTCAAACACACCACTATTTCCCAGACCACAAACAGTTTTATAAATAACAGTGAACGTAGACTGGCAGTCTATGGTGGCAGTAAAAAAATAATTTGTAGGTTAGGTTTACAGTAAAGTCGACTTTTTCTCCTCAAAAGGGCCATAATCGATACTTTACCAAAAAGGAAGCTTTTAAGTAAAAGTGCCTTTAAAATTCGATTATAGAACACGCTTTAGAATTTAAAGGAGACTTTTGATATTAAAGGAAACTTTACGTCGATTATGGAACTGGCGAAATTGAAAATGCTGGAAAAATTGGAGTCGTGGCCTGTATATTTTTTCTCTTGTCAATACCATTGTGTTTTATAATTTTCCTCCTTACTTCCTGAGGATGAACTTGAACTAGAATCCAGTAACTGATACATTGTATTTCAAACACACCACTATTTCCCAGACCACAAACAGTTTTATAAATAACAGTGAACGCAGACTGGCAGTCTATGGTGGCAGTAAAAAAATAATTTATAGGTTAGGTTTACCTTAAAGTCGACTTTTTCTCCTCAAAAGGGCCAAAATCGAGATTTTACCAAAAAGGAAGCTTTTAAGTAAAAGTGCCTTTAAAATTCGATTATAGAACACGCTTTAGAATTTAAAGGAGACTTTTGATATTAAAGGAAGCTTTACGTCGATTATGGAACTGGCGAAATTGAAAATGCTGGAAAAATTGGAGTCGTGGCCTGTATATTTTTTCTCTTGTCAATACCATTGTGTTTTATAATTTTCCTCCTTACTTCCTGAGGATGAACTTGAACTAGAATCCAGTAACTGATACATTGTATTTCAAACACACCACTATTTCCCAGACCACAAACAGTTTTATAAATAACAGTGAACGTAGACTGGCAGTCTATGGTGGCAGTAAAAAAATAATTTGTAGGTTAGGTTTACAGTAAAGTCGACTTTTTCTCCTCAAAAGGGCCAAAATCGAGATTTTACCAAAAAGGAAGCTTTTAAGTAAAAGTGCCTTTAAAATTCGATTATAGAACACGCTTTAGAATTTAAAGGAGACTTTTGATATTAAAGGAAGCTTTACGTCGATTATGGAACTGGCGAAATTGAAAATGCTGGAAAAATTGGAGTCGTGGCCTGTATATTTTTTCTCTTGTCAATACCATTGTGTTTTATAATTTTCCTCCTTACTTCCTGAGGATGAACTTGAACTAGAATCCAGTAACTGATACATTGTATTTCAAACACACCACTATTTCCCAGACCACAAACAGTTTTATAAATAACAGTGAACGTAGACTGGCAGTCTATGGTGGCAGTAAAAAAATAATTTGTAGGTTAGGTTTACAGTAAAGTCGACTTTTTCTCCTCAAAAGGGCCAAAATCGAGATTTTACCAAAAAGGAAGCTTTTAAGTAAAAGTGCCTTTAAAATTCGATTATAGAACACGCTTTAGAATTTAAAGGAGACTTTTGATATTAAAGGAAACTTTACGTCGATTATGGAACTGGCGAAATTGAAAATGCTGGAAAAATTGGAGTCGTGGCCTGTATATTTTTTCTCTTGTCAACACCATTGTTTTATAATTTTCTTCCTTACTTCCTGAGGATGAACTTGAACTAGAATCCAGTAACTGATACATTGTATTTCAAACACACCACTATTTCCCAGACCACAAACAGTTTTATAAATAACAGTGAACGCAGACTGGCAGTCTATGGTGGCAGTAAAAAAATAATTTGTAGGTTAGGTTTACAGTAAAGTCGACTTTTTCTCCTCAAAAGGGCCATAATCGAGACTTTACCAAAAAGGAAGCTTTTAAGTAAAAGTGCCTTTAAAATTCGATTATAGAACACGCTTTAGAATTTAAAGGAGACTTTTGATATTAAAGGAAGCTTTACGTCGATCATGGAACTGGCGAAATTGTAAATGCTGGAAAAGTTGGAGTCGTGGCCTGTATATTTTTTCTCTTGTCAACACCATTGTGTTTTATAATTTTCTTCCTTACTTCCTGAGGATGAACTTGAACTAGAATCCAGTAACTGATACATTGTATTTCAAACACACCACTATTTCCCAGACCACAAACAGTTTTATAAATAACAGTGAACGCAGACTGGCAGTCTATGGTGGCAGTAAAAAAATAATTTGTAGGTTAGGTTTACAGTAAAGTCGACTTGTTCTCCTCAAAAGGGCCATAATCGAGACTTTACCAAAAATGAAGCTTTTAAGTAAAAGTGCCTTTAAAATTCGATTATAGAACACGCTTTAGAATTTAAAGGAGACTTTTGATATTAAAGGAAGCTTTACGTCGATTATGGAACTGGCGAAATTGAAAATGCTGGAAAAATTGGAGTCGTGGCCTGTATATTTTTTCTCTTGTCAATACCATTGTGTTTTATAATTTTCCTCCTTACTTCCTGAGGATGAACTTGAACTAGAATCCAGTAACTGATACATTGTATTTCAAACACACCACTATTTCCCAGACCACAAACAGTTTTATAAATAACAGTGAACGCAGACTGGCAGTCTATGGTGGCAGTAAAAAAATAATTTGTAGGTTAGGTTTACAGTAAAGTCGACTTTTTCTCCTCAAAAGGGCCATAATCGAGACTTTACCAAAAAGGAAGCTTTTAAGTAAAAGTGCCTTTAAAATTCGATTATAGAACACGCTTTAGAATTTAAAGGAGACTTTTGATATTAAAGGAAACTTTACGTCGATTATGGAACTGGCGAAATTGAAAATGCTGGAAAAATTGGAGTCGTGGCCTGTATATTTTTTCTCTTGTCAACACCATTGTGTTTTATAATTTTCTTCCTTACTTCCTGAGGATGAACTTGAACTAGAATCCAGTAACTGATACATTGTATTTCAAACACACCACTATTTCCCAGACCACAAACAGTTTTATAAATAACAGTGAACGCAGACTGGCAGTCTATGGTGGCAGTAAAAAAATAATTTGTAGGTTAGGTTTACAGTAAAGTCGACTTGTTCTCCTCAAAAGGGCCAAAATCGAGACTACCAAAAAGGAAGCTTTTTACTAATGGCCAGTTCCATAATCGACGTAAAGCTTCCTTTAATATTAAAAGTCTCCTTTAAGTTCTAAAGCGTGTTCCATAATCGAATTTTAAGGACACTTTTACTAAAAAGCTTCCTTTTTGCTAAAGTTTCGATTTTGGCGCTTTTGAGGGGAAAAAGTCGACTTTATTGTAAACTTAACCTACAAAATTATTTTTTACTGTCAGCAAAAACTGTCAGTACTTAATAGTGGTCGTTAGGGCTAGGTGGGTTTGAAATACAATCTATCGTTTACTGAATTCCAATTCAAGTTCTTCCTGGGAGAGTGAGGAAGAAGACATAACGGTGTTAAGAAGAGAAATAATATATAGGAAACGACTGCAATGTTTTCATCAAAACGACGCGACGACAGAATTTTTCCATCGTTTTTGAAATCACCCCCCCCCCCCCTCCAGCCTGTCCTCAAATAAAAATAAAACTTTATCATACTATCATATAATTGACAAAAATCCCTTCTCCGCATTTGTTACTTTATTGGTCACTTTATTTTCGATAACTTTTCTCTGCAAATATATGGCATTCAGTAATTTAATCTCATCCTCTTTCAATAAAGTGGCTTTTTTGCGGATTTTGTTCCACGTAACCAACGTTGACTCATTATTTATTATATATACCAACACTTTAACACAAAAAACAACGTCAGAATGCGTGACAATGCAGAATGAGCAAAATGTGTGACAATTTTACCTCTCGACTAACTTCACATGTAACTTTCAGGCCCGCAAACACTATAAATATTCACAAATTGACGCTTTTCCTAACGGGAGATGCATTTCACTTTATGGAACAGAACCGACTTTACAGAGAATTAAAAGTCTACTTTTTCTAAAAGTTCACTTTTCGAAAAGGGTGCTTTTGTTCATATTTATGGAACTGGCTGTAAAAGTGCCTTTAAAATTCGATTACAGAAAACGCTTTAGAATTTAAAGGAGACTTTTGATATTAAAGGAAGCTTTACGTCGATTATGGAACTGGCTGTAAATTTCACCAAAATCGAGAAATAAATAATGGCAATATTAATAATAAAATTTTATTTAGTGTACTGAACAACAAGTCCTAAGGACGGCTTCGGACTTGTCCCGGTGTCAGCTTGCTGGAACTCGAGGGTGCGTGTGTGGAAGTCCTTGGGGGCTAATTTTTAGGGTTGCACGCTTATTTCAGCATGCTTAAGATGGGCATAATCTGAAACGTATACTTTTTTTTGTACCAATTTTTGGATTATATGCCCAAGTCGAAATACTTTTGTAAGGAGTTCGCCATATTACGCAAGGTTCATCAGGCAACACTGCAAATTGAGAGACTTTTGAACTACTGACGCTACCCTGGGAGTTCAGGACGATGGACTAATACGAGAATTTTCAATAACTACGTTATCGGATAGTAGTCGATGAAATAAGTTTATGGATTTTTTTGCGCATTTTTTTTCTCAGCCGTTTTCCCAGAAAAAAAATAAGAAAGTTCCACTCTGACATCATTAAACCCATTGGGATTAATTAAAATTGAATTACCTCAAATTATTCCCCATTTATTTTCATTTAATAATAATAAGAAGGCATAGATAAATAATACATATTATGTTTATTCCACGAAAATTGTGTATTAATGACAATTTAATGCATGTAAAATTTCCGGGAGTAATGACGTCATTATCACCAGTTTATTTAATTTTTACCTAAACTACTTATTGAAAATTCCAGGTAGTAATTAATTTGGGCTTATTTATATCGTACTAATAGGTTTATATAATAAAAATAGAAAAAAATCCTAATATTAGTCCATTGTTTCGTCTAACGAATGTCGATGTAAAAATACGACGCTCCCGGGAGAAAATTTATTTTTCTCGTTCAAGATTTTTCTTCACCGATTTTCTGTTAACACCATTCTAAAGAGCACCCTCGAAAACATATGGTGATATGTTTTCTAACTTTTTGGGATGGTAAAGATAGCGGGTTCACATTTTCAGCCGCCAAGTGGCAACTTTTGCGAATTTTTGCCCAAAAAAAATTAAAAAAATTATTACAAGGAAGTGGGGGCACTTGGAGCCACGCAATTTTTTTCTTGTAATCTTGTACATATAATGAATCATCCTGCCAAGTTTCAAATTCAGATTCTTATTTTTTTTTTTTTTCCAATTTTTGTGAAGTTTTTCCAAGTGCTCGTGAAAGTTTATTTGCGAGGGAAATTGGAAGAAAATATTTTTGCGGCAATCGGCAGGTCTCCCAGATGCCGTAAAATCCTTTTCTGTCATTTCGTAGCAAGCTTTTGAATTTTCGGGGAATTTTTCATTAAGAGAGCCACAGCGTCATGCATTGCCGTGCTGAACCCCTACCATCGAATTAGGATGATCAGGCTACATGAGAGCAAGCATTTCTTCCACCGTGTGGCAACAGCCTTTTATTGTCGCCATATTTCTATCTACAAGACTCCCGGTATCTTTACCTACTTAATTGGCATAAAAATACTAAACTATGCAAGTTATCTTGAAGGCGATTTTTTGTCGTATTTATAGCCTCTTCCCAACAGATTGCAGAAGAAATATCCTTAGAGCTAACTAACTGGCAGCTACTTTATCAATATAGAATGCACATTTTTTTGTTTATATCTGCCATTTTGTTATCTACATATTCCGAGCGCACATGCACAACGATCAATTTGAAATATTTCAACTTGTTTAATCGGCTAATGCAGTGGTTCTAAAATAGTTTTGTGCTGTTTGCTGTTAGAAATTGATTTTTATTTTTCCTTAGTTGAATGTTTAGCGCTGGGGCGAGTGCAATTTTGCCCCCCTAACATTGTTTTACCTAAATATATTGTAGCATTGGGGGTATGAGTGGGGGTGGCAGGAAAATACGAGGGAACATAATTCCATCCGGCGCACAGTGGGTCACAATCCTCTTAAAATGCGGAAAAGTGTAGGTTTTATGATTTTTTTTTGTTATAAGACCCTTAAAACAAGTTTCAAATTTCCGTAAATGGTGCTTTTAAATTTTCCAGAATAACTTAAATTATTCAAATGGTCTTTAGGCCTCCCAATTTTACCGGGACAGCACGGTAAAGTTATGTAACGGTCCAGCCACAATTTATTCTTATTAATGAATTTTGATTTTGTACGAAAAACTTTATTCCATTTTTGTGTAAATCAGTTACTCAAATTCTTTGATATTTGTTTTATTTTTTGTTCATTTGTCTTTTGGCAGATTGGACAAGTTTACAGACAATTAGAGTATTCGAAATCTCCCTGACACCTTTTCCCTTTCGAAAATATGTGTTTTTTGAATTCGAAGAAATCGTACGTCTATAAAAAAAGGGCTTGTTTTGACTTCTTTTAGTAAGAAAGAGAAGATACAACATTGACAATTATTTATTATTATTGACTTTCTATGCACCATTTTAGAAAGAGGTTCATAACTACGCCACTGTTTAAAATTTTTGTTGAAAATTTGACAACTTTGCAGGAACATATAAACCCACCTGCCAAAAATAAATCAAATCACATCAAAATTTATTAGCCTTAAAAAGTGTGGAACTTTAATTTGTCCCACATTTTAGGTAAAATACTAGGCAAATAGAAATGTCAATAAATCAACAAGTTGCAAAAAGTTGCACAAATAATTTCTTTTATTAAAAAGCCATAAGATCAAAGAAAAAACTAGGTATCAAAAAATATATATCTATATGTAGAACAGAATATTTTTGGTCAAATTAAGTAAATATGTATTTTGTTGCAAACATTTGCACCAATATGTAATAATTCCAAATATTCTCGCATCACCAAATGAATGACATAAAACTAATGGATTAAAAGAATCATTAACTTACCTGCTTGAACGTTATTCATCACAAAATATTTTGTACTGTTTTAATTC
The DNA here is from genome assembly GCA_964058915.1 of Tetropium fuscum. Lineage (NCBI taxonomy): Eukaryota > Metazoa > Arthropoda > Insecta > Coleoptera > Cerambycidae > Tetropium > Tetropium fuscum. The sequence goes on from CAXKVY010001075.1 coordinate 73,062, forward strand.
GCGAACAACACGTTTTGACCGGTTATAAAATGCAATTTTTTAATAAGATTAATTACCTGATTACTGCCAACAATAACAAACGTCCAACTTTTGTACGCGTTTATGCGTCTCCATGGCAACGCATCAATGTAATTCGACTGTTTTGGGCTGCTTCATAGCCTACTTACTTAACCATGATAAAAAAGTTTGCAAGATTGCAGTTTCATGTTTTTGTATAATTCACAATTTTAAGGGGTTTCTGTCCCACAGTGCGGCGGTCCTTACTCGTATTCATGTGGTGTTTAGGAGTAGCACCATCTTGTGGGAAAATTGAAATAGTCACTTCTTAAATTCTAACTATGCAACTGTTCATAAACGGTTTCCGTCGATACCTCCTTGATCTTAAGGCGCGTTTACACGGTGCGAGTTACCGAGTGAACAGTAAGCCAGTTACTGTCTTCCTACTCGGGGGGCGAGCTATTCGGCAGCCATGGTACCGGCACATACTCTTTACACGATGCAATTTACTTGCTGCCAGTTGCTGGCTCATAGACAAACAGAATGCTGGCTTCCTGCTGTGGTGGCAAGGTACTCGACAGTTCTGACTAGACCCGCAAGGTTTACATGCTAACCAAGACGGTATGCCAGTACACAACTTTTCAAGAATGTCTGTGGCACGAAGAGTTATTATTCTTAAGATTTTACAGTATTTTTCTTCAATATTATGCGATGAATTATCAGACATGCTACGTGAAGAAATTAAAAAGAAAAGAGTCTGGATAAGAGTCTGGCTGCGTAAGAGATATCTGGGATATTTATTTTAAACACTGCCCTAGCGAGCTACGGTCTAGTCAGCTACTGATAATGTGTGTTACAGTTTGTTTCGACGAGCCCGTGACTGGCCTGTTTGCATGGTGGGGGAGGGCCAGTGGACAGTAGAACAAGATATTTTGAAGTAGCTCGCCATGCCGATTAGTCGACAAGTGTCTAGCGACATAAATTCCACTTAACCGCTGGGGCTTGCGCATGCGCGCTACAGTCGATACGCGATAGGCATTTTATGTACCAGATTTAAATAATGCTGCTACTTGAGTCCCCTAATTAAAAATTATAAGAAGTTAGAATTCTTCTATACTCTGTTGTTTGCAGTAGCATAACCTCACTTAGTTGTTAATGCAAACATTCTGTGTGTCGGCATCCGTGTAAAATTGAGCAACTTCCTTTATTAAGGGATACTGGATACCTACATTACCTACTGCAAATTAGTAAGGTTTTAAAAATATCCGAACCTATATCTAGGTGTATGTTATTATTAGTTCAAAGTTCTTCTGTGGATCGAGTGTTCAAACTCACACAAATTTAACGTGACGTTATATTACTACGAAACAACCCGGATTTCTTTGAGGTTAAACGGGCTCAGTACGTACGTACGTTGTACGTCAGTATTCAATAATTCCAATATGATTTCAATCTAACATCACTTACCACTTACGCTCGTCGAGCGTAGCGCGCATGCGCAAGCCCCGGACGCTTGTGATTAGTCGTCGACCGTCAACTCGCATAACATGTTTATAGCGCTCGGTAACTGACCGACAGTAACTTGCTCTCCCAACTTGCACGCCAGCTCGCACCGTGTAAACGCGCCTTTACTGTAAGTCTTGGTTTTGAACAGAAGTGATCGATTGATCGACTTGTCAACATTTTCATTATGTAAATTTTCTTCTGTATCTAATGGTCTCCATAAAGTCATTTAACCAATTCTTTAAACAAATAAATCGCCCGCTTTCGCATCCCTGGTAGAGACTATGATTTTATAGTGTTTTAAATTGATATTGGAAAAGCTATATCAGCGGCTCTTTGATTCTGAAATTTGTCAATCTATCGAGAACCTATTATGCTTGCACAGGTTTTCTTTGCATATCGAGCCATTGACTCATTAAACACGCAAATTGAACCGTCGCTCGTTATAACAGTTCTCGACTGATTGACATTCCGGATCCAAGCATCTAGTGTAGAACACAGGTTATAGCATAACGGAACAAAGCCTGTACCCGAGACGAAACCCTCGGTTTATTTTTTTACCCTTTTTTTACTTTTTTAACAATATGCGGTGTTTTATTTAAAATCCCAAAGTTGGTGTCACTGGTAACGCTAGAAATGTGCAAATAGTTAGAAAAATACAGTATTTGTCAAAACGTCATTAAATTTTCAAGATGAAATTCTGTAAATTTCCAAAGGGCTACTGACCCCCTGCCCCTGCCTTGTCGGCGCCCATGCTTCAAGATGGATACATAACTGTTTACAAATAAATGGAGTAAATTAATTAGATTTCTGAAAATAATTATTATTCGTATTAAGTATGATTCTGTTATCTTATTAAAATTATTTGTAAATTATCCTACTGATTGTTAGTCAATGAGTGCATCTCTCATTAGATAGGTACCTGCAAGTTGTATTTATTATCTTGTGACACTCCATGAATAAACAATAAATTTATAATGTCAGCATTTGCATAAACGTTTTCCATTCTTTAACGATAAATAATACTTAAATATATTCGAAAGAGAACAAAATGATTCATCAGACTGCGCAAAAAGATACAGGGTGTTCCATTAAAAAAAATTATGATGGTTTAAAATTGATTAGATTCGGCATTAAATTCTACCACCCAGTATGAAATTAAATCATTTTAAAATTATGTCAGGGAAGCTTAGACTTTTAGTTATGTCCCCTAAAAATTTTATCGCTTCAGCTTTATCATTGTAAAATACACATCTTTTTGAATTAGGCAGTGCTTTTTTAAATTTCCTTAAATATGTCAAAAACGAAAAAGAAAATATATCAAAAACGGTAAACTTCAAGAATAGGAAACCTTTAGAAAGTTCACCTAAAAATTGACGCAGAATCCAAAGTTGCAATAATGTATAGGGTGTTCCATTTCAAATTACGAAAATTATGCCATCTTTCGGTATAACCGGAAGCGTTAGGTGGTCGGTGTTATTTTAGTTGAGAAAGGCATGTCCGAAAACACTATTGCCTAAATTTTCAAAAGTAAAATCGAAATAGTCTGAATAAATATATGACGGATGTCTGATCACCGCGGTACACCCTGTATATACCTATTAAAAATGCATAATGCAAAAATGCTTTTGCAGATTTGTCATTTTTAAGGTACAATGAAACATATATATGAAACAATAAAATAGCTTGAAGTAATTAGTTCCTTTTACGCCTTTATATGGAAAATTTAAAATAGATATTTATTATTAGAATGAGAAAAGTGAAAACATATTTTGAGAGAAATACCTACTACTGTTCCGATGCATGCGGCGTGCCTCGGCCAATGTCCGGGGGCGGGCCAAAGTGTGCTAGAGGTTAAATCGCGATTTGTTGCCAGTTTGCTACACGACTATAGGAAAATACGTTTCTTATCGGTTATCATTGCGTATGCCGCGTAAACTTACAATTAATTGCCATGGCAAGTGGCAAGCGAAATAAGGTGTGTGGTGGTGTGCGATTGTTATACCGATCTACTAAAATTTAAAAATTGTTGGTATGTATGTATAGTGAAAATGACTTTTTATTTACATAAGTGTTAGCCCAATCGTTTTTTAAGAGTAAGTTCATGAATGCCGATGATTATTTACATATTCATTTGAGCTTGTTTCAAATCTAAGACGTTTTAAAATCTTAACCATGGTTACAGTTTATTTATTTATTTTTGGTATCTACACACATCTCTAAAATACATAGAAGTATATTTATTATACACCCCAAATTTTCTTATATTTCATTGAATATCACTTCGTTTTACAAATAATATCAGCTGCTGTGTATATACAAATGGATTCGTAGCACATTCTTTTTGTTTACAATTAACAGTTCATAATTAGTGTCTTGCGAACGTAAAGTTCAGTGCGTGAAATGGAGCGTGCACCAGGCAACAGCTCTCGGGCCTCTATGACTGTATACATGTTATTGCGTATTAGCTAACTTTTAAATCTGAATATACATATTTTCCTGAAGCGCTAGAAAATACGAGATCGATTAGTACAATAAACGTTACAGTTTTGCAAAAAAAAACGACGAGGGCGGGCTAATTTTTTCAGGGCCGTTTGGGAACTGTCCAGAGTACCGAACCAAAAATTCACACTCGAAAGCCTTGTGCGTTCGGCTACTTTGCGACTAGTTTACGTCTCGTAACACTGTCCGCTTACGTCTATCGCATCGTATTGGGATGTCAAGATTGAAATTCCTTTTCAATTTTTAACAGTGAAAGGGGTTTATGAAAAAATCTTCACTGCATTTGTTGCGCCATAACCTCAAATATAACATGTTTTACAGCCCATTAGACATATCAATATGTTTTTTTAAAGGGGCTAACGATAATTGTAATTAAGAACTTCTCTACCATTGTGTGTATCTTTGTTATTTGTTGAGGTCATATAATGTTGTTAATGTTGATGTTATTTTTTATATGAATATTTGAACTTGAATTTGTTATATTATGGAGAAATTAAATGCAGTGATGCAAAATTGGTTCGGCCGATAAATATTACTTTTGTAAAAACAAGTTGCGGTTTATCATGATTTACAAACAACAGCGATTATTTATTATGGTCAAGGAGACACTGTGTGCAATCGTATTTAATAAACGTGCGATGCAATAAATTCGACTACGTTTCTAGGCAATGTCAAAAGTAAGTACCACATGGTTCCAATGTGTGCCCTCTGATATCGTTGGTACTTATTAATGACCTAAAATGTTGATTTTTCTGTTTTCTACTAAACATAGTTTTATTTGTATATATTTATTATTATAGAAAACAAAATTTATTGCCTGGTATAAATTAGAACTTGACAATAAATTTAAACTTTATCTCAAAACATCAATACTTGAATTTATTATATTAGATTATATTTTACGTCAAAAAAAACGTCATGAACTCCTAGAATAATATGACTATATTTTTCATAAATCTCGCAGTATTTACTTCCAATGGCTAAGAAGTGTAATTCTATATAAATTAGAGACCTTATGATTTATATGAATAACTTTGAGAGGTATTTGAGAAAATATTTAAAACTACCTTTAAACTGAGACTTATTTCACTAGCGAAAAATTGACAAATTTGTTAAATGTGACGATTATTTTTTTTTATAGATAATGGTACGGCAGTACGGACTAATACACATATGAAAGTCAAGTCCCAGGGGATAGACGACGGGTTCAAAGGCGAAGCTGCAAAGTGCGGTAGTTCCATAATACGAGTGGCCAGTCAGATGGTGTCTGGTAAAGTCGTGCACGGCTTCAGCATCAAGCAGAGCCAGGATTGCGGGCCAAGTGAGACTGCGGCGGAGAGTTATGATGTGCGTAAAAGAAGAGGTAGCAGATCGCTACCAGCGTCACCTTTGTCTTCGCCGAAATCAAACAGGCGTGGAATGAACAAGTTCTTCACAGGGGCATTTACGGATACAGACAAGGCAAAAGGTGGGTTGCATGAATGTTTCTTTATTTAGAAGAAAGCATAATTTTATTTGGCAGATGTAATAAGTATTGCCATGACCTTATAGGTGGTTGGATCCTCTCGAATCTTCTTGCCAGGCGTGATATATCCCAGTCGGTTGGCTACATTGGGGAGGAACTAAAAGAAGATATAGAGCGATCGGGGTCAGCAGCAAGTGTAGATGACATGTCTGCTTTAAAAAATAAGCAGCAGGTGTTTACAGCTAAACCATCAGAGCTACGAGAAATGAATTTTTGGACGCCGACTTCTATGTGAGGCCAATTTTACCATGTTTATACTACATATGTCTCACTTGTGTAAAGTATATTCTGTATTAAAAGTCCATTTGTTTTGTTTCTCGTAAGGTAACCAGTACGCGATATTTAATTAAATTATTCTTTACCGATAAATGACTAGACTAAACCGTGAAATTTAGTATTATGAACTGCATATATTTAGTTTTTAGGTACTATGATAGTATGATTTAATAAAAGTGATTATACTCTATAATTTAAGTTTTTCTACTTTTTGTGTGCGTTAAATTCCACCACGAGAATTTATTTGTTTCGAAAAACTATGATCAATTGATTGGTACTCTGTGTATGTACAAATATTGTTTTATTTTTTCAATAAATGTTTTAAAAAGGTGTTATAAGTTATATACCCGATTCCCCCCGCAGCCGCAACCTTCTAATGTTGTAATTCAATTCAATTAAAAATGTTTATTTTTGAATTAATACAATAATAAGCATTTATAGTATATATATAATAAGCATATTATCAGTACTTACATTTTCTTTACATATTTTAAAAATGTGTTATAAGTTATATACCCGATTCCCCCGTGCAAGCTTCTGAAGTTGTAATTCAATTCAATTAAAAATATTAATTTTTAAATTAATACCTACAATAATAAGCACATCTAGGACGATCCCAAGTCCGGTCCAGCCAAACATTCACGCGCGGCAAATGAGAGACTGGGCGTCGGAGTGTAAGGTAAGTTTATCGGTACTTACATTTTTATTCATTTTTAGGGGCAATCTTAAATGTGTACCCACTGAATATTTTAGAACTAATCAAATTTGCCATCTGTTTGCAAGCAATGCAAAGAGCTTTATTTCCGCATTCTGATAATCAATGTCTTATTTTGACATTTCATTTGAATGATCTTACCAAATCTTGTCAAATTTATCTACAATGTGAGGGGATTACTTCTCGTCGATAAGTGATCCGTGCAAAATAACTAAACTTCAATATGTAAACCTCCAGCTAGAACCACAGAACATGCTAGAACTAGTCGAGTCATAGACCGTCGGCCGCATAGCAAACTATTTGGCCGAGACCGCACCATAGGGAAACTAACAGATAAATGAATCCGTTCAACTTTTAATAACCCAACTCTTTTCGAGTCACCTCCCTGAGTCGACCCTTCAATGAGTCAGAGTCGATGAGTTAACTATTTAAAAAGAGCCACTTTGCCCATCTCTAGTGTGTACTCCCTGAGTCTGTGGCAGATGCTTGACAGCACAGTCTTGACCATGTGTTTACTCAATACAGTGCGGTCACCTTATATTTTTTATATATTATATATATTTAATTCCTCATACGTGTACCGTGTGCCTAACGGTATAGCGTATGTTTGTTATACTGTAGCTTTTGATTCCAATTTCCACAGCTTCTTTTAACACAATTACTTTTATCACGGGGTCGATGACTGACCAGATAATAAAGATACGTGTACATGGCATAGGGGGGAACCCTATGCCATGTATAGTTGCAGGACCAGTTCATTTCACTAGAATATTTGTATATTGTCGCCCGGTTCCGTACGTATGTAAAAAAACCTGTAAGATAATACATTAAAAAACTAATTCCTTGGATAGTGCCGTACTACTGGGTTTAAAATGCGTGTACAGGGCATAAGGTCTGCCAAGGATCACCAGTTTTGTCACAATTACTTTTCTCACAGGATCGATGACTGACTTCAACAATAAAAATATATGTACATGGCATAAGGTATGCCCAGGAGGACCAGTTGGTTTCCCAAGAATATTTTTAGACTATTACGTCACAGGAACATGGAACATTCCCAAATTTTTTTTGTTGCATAAAAATGTTCTACCATACTGAAAAATAGGATACAAAATATGACGCCTTAATTCCCAGTAATAAATTTGTTATAAATTATTAAAGTCTTGCGCGCGAGCGAACCGTTTCAAACAGATTCAAAGTCGTGACGCCACATAATACAATTTGCAAACGCCGATTCGGAGAGCTAGGGGTAGGGGACATCCCAGCACTCGACCGCTGTTTTCATAGTTCATTGTTCATTCGGCCGCTTGCCGCTTTCCGGCCTAACGCTTACCGAATATTGTTGACTGGGACGTCACCCAGCTAGTTTCGAGCCTCGTTAATTTTATCGCTGTTTAGATCCTTAATACTGATCGCGCGGAAATATAAATCTTGTTTTTTTTTGCGAAGTACACGTTTTATTACAACCTTACGCTGTTTGTTAGTATTACTTTTATATTTAATATTTTTGTCATGTTCTCTATTATGTCACAAGGTTGCTCGACTGAGCCTCGATCTGTCACTACGATCGCAGTTACAGCGCATGCGGGCCTCCGGATTCAAAAGTTACCGTCGCTCTCCAAACTCCAGTCTTTTGTGGCTCACAGAGTTGTGGCTATTAAAACCCAAGAACAGCAATTTGAATTAGCAACCAAATTTGTAAAAAGTCCCGTACGCCTTTTGAAATTTCCCAAGATTTAAATTTGCAGGAAATTTAAATTAAATGGCGAGATTCTTGGAAAAAAGCAACAATAATCACAATAATAAGGAAATAAAAGATAATCTGGAGAATTTCCTAAAACTAGTCATAATTTCTGAAGTGTTGGCGCATATATACTGAGCGATGTATAGTTTTTCCATGCTAAAATTTAGTGGCTGGCTACTAAAAGAGAAGAGGTAAGGGTAGCGCTAAAATAAAATCACGCTAAATAGGTATAAATACTTAAAGTTGGGAACACTGCCCAAGAACCATACCATAAGCGTTTAGTACCATGTAGTCTAGTTTTCATTCTTCATGATTTAAGACTATTGTTGCGAAAATTATTTTTTTTATTTTTTAATAATGAGATTTTATACAAGTAAAACTAGTACGATGCTTTAGATTCTATGGCACATAAATATTGATGTACCTATATAATAAATACCTTTTCATTGTAGAGTAGTCACATATGCCAACAGGAATGAAATGGCAAATTCTTTTAAGGTACCCTAATCCCTTCTACATTTATCTAGAAGTGAACAAAACATAATACTGACAATACAAAATATAATATTCTGAAACCACAATTTGATTCAAATTTCCCACATTGTCCCAGCATTAAAACTTACTTAAAAGCATAAACTTTTCATAAATTCAAAAGAAACAAAGTACTCTATAAGGTATATAATTAACTATTTTTAATCGAATTAAACATAATAGGTATATAAAAGTCAATCAAAAGAACACTACACATTCATTACTAATAGCACCATATAAAAATCCATCATAAAGGTTTATAGAACTTCCTACACCTCTCATTAAAAACTTTAGCAGTCCTTTGTTTGACTAAGTCTTCAACTGTTAGTTCCACTTGCAACATTCGTAACTGAAAAAGTATTACAATCAAACATAGTTCTTAAAAAAAACAACCCAATCCATAAAACACTTTTATTTGTATTTAGTAATTGTGAAGTAAAATTATTTAGAAATTAATAATGAATAATTACTTACCTTTGTCTGCTCGGATCGTAACTGTTTTTTTAATTGTAGATCATCCGAATTTGATCCACGTTGCTCCTTAAGTCTTTTCACTCTATCAGTTGTAACTGAGATGCAGTTTTTTATATACTTTTCTCTTTTTATATTACCATCCTCTAAATTCTGATGAAGATTCTTACAAGCACCAACTTCATCTGCGTGAAAAGAATCTGTCGGTACCAAGCTATTAATTGTATTAATTATAATATCATCAGTCTTTCGCATATTCTTCAAGGCATCCTAAAATAAATCATCATTTTTAAACTAGTTTTAAAGTCACGATAGTAATAACATAGAAATGATGTTTTCAAAAAAATTTTAAGGAAACAATGAGGTTAGAAAATAAGGAAGCACATTTTTACCTGAAATTCACTAAAATCCGCACATTCCATTATGGCAGCCGGCATAATCTAATTATAAATAGCTTAAAATTATTTACTATTGTGGTGTATTTGCTTAAATTCTACTTAAAATATAATGCATATTAGAACAAAAACGTGTTATCGGTCAAAATTAACCGATAATTCACGGATCGAAATAATAACACTAGATGGCACCACCCAGAAAATATTGAGAATTCTATTGCAATGAGGTATTCTAAATAAATAAATAAGGGTATAGGGAAGTTTTTAAGTTTCTTTATTATATTAATTCTATTTTTAAACACATTATTCCCAAGCACTTAACCATTTTAATCTTGAGTTTCTTCTTAAAGTATCTCCATCCAATTTTCTTACGTCTTGTTGAAATGCTTCCGTTAACTGCAATTTTTGCTGTATTGGTCCTATGTTCTTAATAATTTTCAACTCACCATTCTCTTGTAAGTAAGTGGTATCGTTTTCACTGGGAAATCCATCAGGAAATGTTATCGGTACAATTTTTACCAGATGTTTAATCTTCCATAGCCGGTGATTATTTTCAGGAATATTCTTTATTACAGTACATGAATGCAGCTGGAAAATGTATGAATTAAATGGCTATCTTGAAAAATAAATAAATTATACCTTCCCATCTAACTTAAATTCGGCTAATATGTTTTTTTGAAAATAAGGTACACCTTTTAAGGGCTTGATCCGTTCAACTCTGAATAACTTTGATGGCTCATATGGGGGATCTTTAGTGTCGGGGTGTCTAAAAATGTATTATTATATTGCTTCAGGCTTGAATTGTTTAAAATAACTAGCAATTAATAGACATAGTTTATATACCTTGGGTAATACTTGAATCCTGGATATTGCACACCTTCCCCATACCAATTGTACCTACATTTTCCAACATTTCTTTTGAATATTAACGTGGAATTGGTAATTTTAAACAGACTAGACATTATAAAATCATAGGTAGAAAGGTGATTAAGGTTATATTCATAGATCAATAGGATGTTCTGTGGTTATATTTTTAACAGTCGGTCCCGGTAGTCCCGGTCACAGAGATATTTATGACGATATCACAGGATATAAGATATAGTCAAGAAGACTAGAACATGGAGACCGAGCTCGCGTAAAATAAGTCTTCTTGGATACAGTATCAAAATCAAAGATCTTTAATAACTCATAGAGAGTAGCAACTACCACCGAGTTCTAATATTAAAATATGTCGACGGCAATCACAGAATATCTACAAAGAGAAGTTCAACAGTTCAACCTATATTTTAAAACCACGAGCTGTGTCACGAGTGTCTCACGGCATAGCAAATATTGACTAGTTCTTTCAACGTTTTAAGGTGGGTACGCATATGAGCACGAGCGCACGAGCGGGTTTTTCAAAAATTTTACCCGGATACACATATTACCCGGATACAATAAAATTACACATGCAATCTTTTCCGTGCACTGCTACAGAATAGACCGCCTCGCCGTGAATTTTTTGTTTCCGTCCAGACTGTGCACGCACCGGGTACGGCCTCGCTTTGATGTACCGTCAAGAAACGGGTCGGGTCGAGGCCGAATGCATGTGGATTCAAACAAATTAGCACGCCTCGTTCAGACGTACACATACGTATGCTCATGCGTCCTCGGGTTGCCTCATTCGCGTTCGTGCTCATATGCGTACCCACCTTTACGTTTTTTGGTGCGCTCGCAACTGTAAACCCGAAAGTAGTGGTTAATCGGATCTAGCCAATCAAATCTAACACGTCAGTCTGACGTCATTGATATTTCTGGTGGCCCAAGTAAAGTATATATAGAGCGTCCCAAATTGAGTAAGAGCAACAATGCGGGCGCATAGTGAATCAAATAAATGTCATCTTTATTTAAAATTTAATTTAGTTTAATTTAAATTAATTGATTTGATAATTAATTGAATTGATTAAATTAATAAACGATCGACAAAGCCAAAGCACCAAACTAACTGATTGACACAACTAAACGGAGAGGCGTCATAATCTCTGTCCATGACCGGCAGCCATTTTTATTCCACAGACGCTACTCAGACGCAGTTTTACTTCTTCTCTCTTCTTTCAATTTGCGTACATTGGCTTATGAAGATTAAGCACTCCTTTCATGTTTATATTTCTCGGTGCTAACTATAAAATTACTAAATTTTACTAGTCCAAACAATGTGGGGTTTCTATTCGCATAAGGTCAAGTTTCGGAAGGTAATTAGAGCACAACGGATCATCTGGCGGTTGGTGGTGCATATTTTTTTATGATTTTCCTGGTTGCCGGTCAACATATTAATGGAAATTGCACCAGAACAAAGGATAGCACTGTAGATAAATAGACATATTCTTCCGCTTTTTTATAAATTGACACGTTTTGGAAATTTTTGAAGGGAGGTCAAAAATTGTGTAAGGGATGAAATTGTCTGTCGATTGTTTTTCACCACGGTTTATGGAGCCAATTAGCAGGAAAAATGGTTGACAGAAATTTTCCCCAATGAATCCGAAAATTTGGTGGTAAAACATAAAATTTTGGAATTTTCCCAATTATCAGTCGCCCAAAAAAAAATCTGGTGAATAGTTTGGTCTGTCGATTGGATTTTGGTATTTTTTCCATCTGGGAAAACAGGTTGAAAAAGGTTTTGAAGGCCTTCACATCTCGGAAAGAAAAATTTGTAGAAAAATTCGGGTAAATATTTGCCCATCATTTTAGACCTCGTGAACCGAAGGAAAAAAAAATAACACTGGATTTCTAGAATGGAGTCCTAGAATGTAATTTTTTAGCCGACAGACAAGTTTCACATTTCCGTTCCACCAAAAGCTAAACTGAGGATACCGAGTAGTTCACAGGGACATGTCGCACCATATATCAAGTCGACAGACGTCCGTCCATACGGCATCTCGGACTTTTTACCATTACAGTTCCTTGGCTATCTGGTTCGCCATGCTCTTCAATCTGTACCTGTTTAAGAATTTAATATTTTTAAACAAAAATGGGTGCAGATCCAATTCAAGACAACTTTGTAGAATTTGTTTAAATATAAAATTTATTTGTATATATATAAAATAAAATAGCAGTTAACAATACAAAAGCTGTATAATATGATAACAGAAAGAAGCTGGAAATATTTACTAAAACTAGGATATCAAAATAAAACAGCCTATCACAGTGACTTTTTTTTATCACGGTGGTAACAACACGATGCCGCATTTTTATTGGTTGGCACCATTTTGAGACAACTGTTAAATATGACAGTTGTTGACAAATACGATTTGCCTCAAAATCTCGGATTTATGGGCTGCTGGCGCCACAGCGATAATAAAAGTGACTATACCTATTATATAATAAATCAGTGACGGACACATCTTTGCCTTTTGGTTGACCGATCCAGTTCACAAGTTTCATACGAGTTGCATTTTACATTGCCGCAGTAACTTCCGGTTGCAGTTTCTAAAAACAAAAATCGACGTATTGGCGTAATATGACGTATTCAAAATAATGGTGGCAATATCGTACATTTTTTAGAATTTATTATTTGTATTTGTTGTTGTTTGAAATAAATGATTTTTTTTAACTTTCGTAATAATGTCATATTCTTGAATTCAGAAAAAATAGAATAGTTCAAAAATTCAATAATACACAGGGTATTCCATTTAAAAGAAAAGTATTCCATTTAAAAGAGATGCAGTTATTATCTGTAACAGACATATATGAGAATGAAAAAATGCCGCATCGTCAAAGGATGCGGCTACGCTTGGACGAGATCAAAGTCGGCTCTCATCAAAGACATCGGGTTTCTCTTTGACGATGTGGCATTTTTCATTCTCATATATGTCTGTTATAAACTATACAGTCCTACAACTTTCATCCGACACTTTTTTTTCTATTTTTAATAATAACGATAATAAGGGAGTGGCCTTTATATAATGAATAACCCTGTATATATTATAAGTAGCCATATACCTAATCAAAAGTATTGTATATATATACTCACTGGAGTTTTGGTTCTTGTATCCGTCGCTGGCGTCCAATTTTTGATTAGCAGGAACACATGACTTTGTGTTGCAAATGTTTGAACAACATTTACGGCCGAAACATTCGCTGTCGTCTTTGCATTTTGGACTGCATGAGGTCATTTTGCTTGACAAGGGACAATTCACTAAAAAAAATTTAAAAGATATAGGTGTAAATCCTATGAGTAGGTATAGGTATTTATTGTTGTTGCGGGCCTGGTTGATGATTATGAGTTTATTTCTTTTACGGTGCCTTTATTTCTTATGGTATGTCATGCGCAAATATATAGGATAGTAGATAAAATGTATTTTATGTAAAACATTTCGTAGGTATACATAAAACAATAAAACATAAAACATATAAATCTGAATTGTTGTATATCTACTTTTGGAAGGGACCTATTAATTGCTTTGTTTTAGACATAAAAAACATGAATGCACGTTTGAATCAGTGGCGGGCAATATATTTTACCTACGTGTATATATAGGATACATAATATGTATAGGTATATCGGTCAAAATGCGGCCGCTCGGTTTATAAGTAGGTGTAAAACTATAACGTAATAGTACAATACAAGTTCTTGATTTATCGATTTTTATAATAATGGATTATTTGATATAATTATATGATATGTCTAAAAGACATACACATATCTCTTAGGAAAAAAAAACAATTGCTTTGTTAAAATTATAACGTGTAAGTACGTTTAAAACTAAACATAAAGCACAATTAATTAAATTATAAGAACACATTTTAAATAATATGGCCAATGTCAGTTAGTATGGCTTTTAGCAGCAAGGGTTATAAATAGGTGGTTAGCATACTTACAGTCTATTCCAGATACGTAATATATGGTGACCACTACTACGCAGAAGAAGATAAGTTTCTTAACTGAAAATTATAATCAATTTATATGTAGGTAACTGAATAATATGTTAATGTTAAATTGAAACAATCGTACGCAACTCACCCATTTTGCAAGCCCACAGCAATAAAATACACGCGAGTCAAAGCGAGAGCAAACTTAAACTGAATTAAAAGTAGGTAGGTAGGTAGGTTAAAAACAAGTTAATATACCTAGTTACTTAGGTCGTAAGTATACTTGTTTAATTGCGGTGTCCCCCCAGGCCAGACGATTTTTATATGGCAATAATAAGTTCATTAAAGTGTTAGCCTCTATAGAATTATCTATATAGACGAAAAGGTAAGCTATAATCCAGCCAAGTAGTAAACACTAACTGTAACATATGTTACAGTTAGTGTTAGTTAGTTACATATATATATATATATATATATATATATATATATATATATATATATATATATATATATATATATATATATATATATATATATATATATATATATATATATATATATATATATATATATATATGTATATATGTGTGTGTGTGTATATATATAAATATATATATATATATATATATATATATATATATATATATATATATATATATATATATATATATATATATATATATATATATATATATATATATATATATATATATATATATATATATATATATATATATATATATATGTATATATGTGTGTGTGTGTATATATAAATATATATATATATATATATATATATATATATATATATATATATATATATATATATATATATATATATATATATATATATATATATATATATATATATATATATATATATATATATATATATATATATATATATATATATATATATATATATATATATATATATATATATATATATATATATATATATATATATATATATATATATATATATATATATTGTATTACAAAATTACAAAGATAAAGTTCGTGATGCATGTGTTGCACAATTATGTAAATGTAATCGGTGTGCTCAAATTTCTATATTGACCGTGAAATGGCAAGCTTGAATTATATATGATGCCTATACGTAAATACGTACATGTATAAAAGGTCAGTGGCGGCTCGTGGATTAAAGCAAATAAAGCGGCCTTCACCCTTGGTTTTACAATTTATAATGACTTTTTTTCAAGCTAATGCATTAATGATATCTAATAGGTACTTATATGATTATTATTTATAAAAAAAGAAGTATTACCAAGTATAATTAATAATAAAAATAATAGCGGTAAGTACCTGATATTCCTTAATATAACTTTAACTTTCAAATTATTTCGCGCCGACTATGTCGGTCAGAGGGAAGAGACCATATAGCACACCACAGTTTAAATGGAAGTGACGCGATTGGTACTATATATTTAAGGCATCAAAATTATGTAGGTGCCAGTCAGCACCTGTCGTCATTATGACGTATTTATTGCGTCAGTTTTTAGGACATAAATACGTGAAAAGAACTACAAAAGAGACGTCAAAATGACGAGGAAACGTAACAGGCCAATGACGTAATCAACTGCCGTTTATTTGACGTCATTTCCAAACTACATGTGAGGAAAACAGTAAAAACTACAAAACACATGAAAACAATACGCCTCCAACAACCATTTTCATTTTATCGGGATCGTATAGCGCATAGCATTCTGTTGGTTAATTTTAGCAAGGGCTTAATCAGGGGGCCTATAGTAGTAGCAAATGGAATATTCTGCGGTATATCTGTGAATATACTAGGTTTATTAAAGTTATTATATACATGGAATATTTGTTGTGTGATACAAAAACGGGAACAGTTTAGATGGTGTAAAATTATATATTATATATTGAAATTATTTATTTATAACTCTTTATTAAGGTTAATAGTAGAACAGTAGGTAGGTATTAAAATATACAGAGTGAGCCCAAATTTACAGTGAGACTCGGCCTTCGCAGTTGCTTCACAACGCACCGCCACTGGCACCACTGCAATCATTGCCCTGGCACAGTGAATTCAACATGTTTACTTCTGAAAATATGCAATGAATAAGACTCCTAAATTACACAATGAATAAGGCTCTTATCTGTGGACGTGTCTTGAATTTTAGGCGGATACATAGCAGAAAATAAATCATTACTTAAATAAGGTTAACTGTTGTATAAACACTGATTACGACGATTATTGGAATGTTTAGGATAGGTACTTATAATCTGCGACACCACAAAGTCGCCAGTAAATCGGATACTCTGTTTCTAATATCAGCGTAGTCAGGTTTGTCAGAAAGCGAGGGCGTATGTAGCCGGTGACTTTCAATGATTATACACTAAACAGGATGGCTTATTCCCATAAGCGCAACGTTAGACAAATCTCGTAGGCCCCCATCACGCTTTTGACGTCAGTGGATACGTACGGCGTAGGTTCATTGCCCCACCGGTGTATTTCCCGGCGTTTGTGTAGTGCGTCATTTGTACATTAACATCGTGCCTAGAGAAGTGTTATCTGCCCAAGCATCAATTTGGAATCGACCGGTGGCGCAAAAGGATGCCGGCCGAACTTAACCGCTGACGTCAGATCTTGTCTAACAACACGTGGCCGATAAGCATTAAGCAATCCTGTTAGTCTATAATCGTTGGGTGACTTTGTGGTGTCGCCGATGCAATACAAAGTAGCAAATTAGCACCCACCACATTTCTACAGTAATTACTTAGTCCATCAACATTCTGCAACCTTGGAGAAAATAGACTAATAATCAAATCTGGAACTTAATAATTAGATTATATATATAAAGTTTTTTAAAAATATTAACGTATTGTAAACAATCACTATAAGCAATGACTTCAGATAAAGTGAGAAGTGATATAGGCATTACGGGATGTAGTCATTGCTTATAAATATACCGTGTTCTGTACCGTAGAAAATATATATCAGCATTATTCTCTATTGTCGATACTTTTTTAGTAGTGAAGAAATTGTTAAAATACATTAAAATAAATCATTATAATATAATGTACTAGAGATTATTTTCACATTGGTCCGCCAGAGGTCACATCGCTTGTCTTGAACCCGTATTGAGAATGGGGGACAGGTTACGTTAGAAGCGAATACTGGTCAAGTCGGCGCAGGTCGATGCAATTTATATGGGCGTTCTTCGCAGTGACGTCTGGCCATATGCGCGTCGGCATACCTATAGGGCTACTGTGCGTATACCTATCACAAAATAGTGACAAAGTGGTCGGCTTCATTGATGTCGTCACATGAAATTTGAGTGGCCTTGCTTGGTTGGACCTTGGGGTTACTCAATAAGAGATGTGCGCCATCTCTTGTTCAGTTTTGCGGCGGTAACTTCACTATTTATTTAAATTCTATATTGAATATTTTCTGTATCAAACTATAACCAAACGCCAAACAAAACAGTCAAACAATGGCAGATTGCTGAGAAATGGAAAATGCCAGTTAACCAGCTAGAGCCACCCAGCGGTGAATGTCCATGGTCCTGCTA
>CAXKVY010001076.1:0-36077 GCA_964058915.1 Tetropium fuscum
GGTAAAGCCTGCTAAAAATAGAGAAAATAATAAGGGGCTAAGGGTGTCTCCCTGCAATATACCTTTTGTAACTCTTATACTAGGTGAATTGTCTCCATTAACTTGCAGTATTATATTTGCTCTTTCGTAAAAGCTTTTTATAATGTTTAAAACTTTCGAGTTTAAACCCATAGCATATAGTTTTTCCCATAGTAAAGAATGATTTATTGTATCAAAAGCAGATTTAAAGTCTATAAAGGTGCAGTATAGCTTTTTTTTCAACCTTAAGTGAAAACTTACTATAGAGGAAAGAATAAATATGTTGTCAGTACAACTTCTACCTTTTCTAAATCCTGCTTGGCATTCAGGAAGCTTGTTATGTGCTTCAGCCCATGTACTAATTCTTGTAGAAAGTATTCTCGTAAATATTTTAGTTATACAATTAATTAAAGATATTCCCCTATAATTATCTGGCATATTTATATTTCCCTTTTTAAACACTAGGAATACTTTAATTTGGCCCCAATCCACTGGCACATTTCCTGTATCTAAAATCTTATTAAAAAAATTTAATAAAAATTCTTTACTCTCAGTTGCCAAATATTTAAAATATTCGTAGGGAATCCCATCAAGACTTACCATTTTTGCATTGATTCAGGGCTAAATTTAATTCTGCCATAGTAATTGCAAGGTCTAATTCCGTATGAAATATATAGAGTGTAAGGGGATTATTGAGGTTTTCGACATTACTGAATCGCACCTCATAATGTTCCCCCCACTCGTTAATACTAATTGGGATATCGGGAATGCTTTTTCTGTTCAGGCGGCGAATCACTTCCCAAAATTGCGCAGGATTTCGTGACATAGCCACCTTTTCAATAATTCCATTAAAATATTGTTTTTTATTGAACCGGATTAGGTTTTTGTACTCTTGTTTTTTCACAAGATAGGTTTCAGTGACTGAGTCTGTAAATGAGTTTTTTCTGCAATCCTTAAGAGCTAGTTGCAACCCCTTCTTTGCTTTCTTACATTGAAAATCAAACCAAGGTTGGTTATTTCGAGTTTCTGTTGAACCTATCGGAATTTCTTTAGTCATAGACAATTCTACAGATGCATCTTTTATAGATGCTAAAAGAAACTGATTTATTTCATTAATAATTGAATTATTGTTATCATTTTGTAGAAATTTATGTAAAATAATATTATTGAAAGCCTCGTTTAGTTCAATAGTTTAGTTGATATTCAATAATCCATTCAACGAACTCTCTTCGCTATGCATGGTCATTAGGCTTCAGTTGTTGCGTTAATTGAATTTTGTAAGCGTGGAGACACAGATCTTTAGTGAGTATACGCTGTACTTAGAGCGTATGCACTCTCACGCACTGCTTCGATATTGACATTTGAACGGCTTGTTCTTGGACGACCAGTGTGTTTGGCGTCTCCAACGGATCCAGTCTTCCTGAATTATTCAATTAAAATCTCTTCACAGTTGACGAAGTTAAAACACTATTCCGACCATATTTTGTATGAAATTTTATAACTGCGGCCTCCAAGCTTTCATTATTTTTGAAATATTGTTGAATAATGAAGACACGTTGTTCTATCGTGTAACGCTCCATTCTTGCTAACCCTAAACTGTCAGCTATCGAATTGTTTTTTGTTTAGGGTTCCCAACACTTTACTGCACAAATGGCGGCAAATTCAAATCTTATAAATCGATAATAGCATATTATTAAACGAGCAATTATTTATAGACATTATTTACGCTGGGTAAATTGCGTGTTGAATTTACAAATTTTAATTAAAACAGACATTTAGATTAACATTCGGCTTTAGTCTAAAGGCATTCTTGGCTTTTAACATTGGAAATGTTTAAAGGAGCGGTAGTGTAACGTTAGATATAGGGAGACATATAAACAGCCAAAGTTAAATAAATGTTGGGTCGCGACCCCTGGACGCAGGGGTGATCCGATAAGGATAATTCTGATGCCGCTGTGTATGCTGGAACTTTATGCATTGAACAGAAGTGATCCGGGAATTTTAAGTTTACGGGGACGGCAAGAGGGAGAAAGCTAGTGGAGCTCTACGTGTTGACTATTTTAATACAATTATGTCGAGGCCTAAGTGAGCTATAAATAATCTAATATTTCACAGATCGGGATGATTTATGTGGTATAGGGTAGATGGGGTATGTGGTATAGGGTGGACTTTCCTCTTCTATTCGTTTGCCCGCTATTACTTGCATTTTTGAAACATTAAAATAACCTGAAAAAGCTTTTAATGGATTGTCATACAAATAATTATATACTATAGGGTAAAGTGAGGAGAGTTGGACCACCTTTTAAAACACTGATAATAACTTCTTTATTAACAAAAAAAAACCATTCAAAACAGGTAACACGAACTTAAACTTACTTGTTTCTTTGGCAGCTTAAATAACGAAACACAAAATATTAACTTCACAAAAATATAAAAACAAAAAATTCTGATTGGTTCGTCTCTCCTGCCCTATGAAGGAGAAATGGACCACCTGGGCCAGGAGAGATGGACCTCACATCTTCCTCCTCTTCTTTTTTACGTCGTGGATTCTGCAGGTCTGGTACGTATCTCGGTAGGTCGTACATCCGTCATGTAACCATCGGTTACATATTGGGCACTTTATTCAGTCGTCCTTCTTCGTCGTTTCGTAATAATTTTCACGGCATCCAACACATTGATTTTCGAAATCATTAATGTTTTCGTCATCGTTTGAAAAATCGTCCAAAATTATATTATCACCACCAGAGTCAGACGAGGTAGACTCTCGTGTGAGTTTATTTGAACATTGTTTTGTAGTCGTTGGTTTGTTTTGTTCTTTGACACTTTTTCTCGCCTCATCTCTATATATTCTGGGGACGTTAAAACGTGCGTGAGATTGGCCAATAACCCCTCTAATAAGGACAAAGTGCTTACTTTAAATATCATGGTGAGGTCACGCTCTGGGGGCTTAACCCAGATGGAGGCTAATATACTCTCTAAGCTAATTCAACAGGCTTGTCTAGGTCGGTCGAAGCGGCGATGCCAGAATGTGTTCCAGTGCGACGCTTCTCTGCCTATATGTTGTACTGTATTTAGAATGTAAACAAATTAGAATGTAAACAAAATAAAGTAGCTTTCTCATTAGTCAATTATCAAATCAAATTGGCCGCAAAAAGTCATTAAGAAGCAAGCAACTAACAACTCTCGTGTCAATTGTAATTTGGTTAACCCTGTTAACGATGTTTTGTTTTGGGTTTTAGTATAGGAAGCCGCCACGCGCCAGCAATAACACCTCTAGATGGGTTAATCTTATTGCACGCGCGCTTGCCTAGTTCCTAATCGATTCTTGATCTTTTTTAACGGTTTATTTGTTGCGGTATTATATCATAATGCCCCAAAAGTGTTGTGTTCCCGGTTGTAAAGGAAATTACGAAACCAGTAGAAAAGTTCTGGTGTTTCGTTTTCCCAGAGCCGAAGAGAATCGCAGAAAATGGCTCTGTGCAATTCCCCGTGAAAATTTTGTGCCGAGTGACTATTTCCGAGTATGTGAGTGCCACTTTGAAAAGGAAGATTTTATTTACAAAATTTCCCAACAGGATACAAAAACTGGTGAGATAGTTTCAGTTATTTTAGCTTCACCCCGGTTAAAAGAAACTAGCGTACCAAGTAAATTTCCAAACTGTCCCAAATACCTACTTGTCAAAAAAAATATCCTATCGAAAAAGCAAAGACGAAAAACTTACAGAATTACATGAAATACATTTTCGACAAGCGATTGAAGAAAGTAAACAGGAATATTCAAGACATAAGAAACTCACGTGTTATACAACTTTTGAGGAACTCAAGCCATTATTTCAGGGTTTTAATTTGGGTGAGGGGTGGTTTACCATTACTGATCAAAATGGCTTAACCATATTCATAGTAGAACACTCCCCGGGGCCTTCGTAATTGTCGATAACTTATAAGTAAATACATATTTATATGGACAATTATTAAGTGTTGAAGTAAATAATATAAAAACGCCTTTCATGTCGAGTAATCTGGACGAAATAAGAAATTTACTTGATTGATTTACTACGATTGACAGTTCGATGATGACTCTCTCGTTAGACACTAACGAAGATACCAAACATGACAACTCTCCTCATTATGACAATCTTGATAATCATCAAGAAAATAATACAGACATGTCAAAGCTTAATCATGTTTTGAACTTTATGTCGAATGTACTTAAAAACTTAAAAATAGAGGACGAAAATGTTTCACAAGGAATTGAATTTATTTCTGATCAACTTAAATTGCGAACATTATCAAAAGAACGTTATAGATATTCCACTACCACTATGGTTTTTTATTCAATTTTATATACAATTAGTCCTATGCATATAGATATTTACGAAATCGTGGACCTATAATTTTGCCCTAGGTAATTAGTAGGTAGGTATCTAGGTAATTGTATAACTTCCAAGAAGTCAATCCAAAAATTCAATGATGAATTGCAAGATGCATTACGTACTCGATATAATTTACTGACGTTATGACATCTTGTTATCTGAGAATGCAAAAAAATAGACATCAGTTAACCATCTACTCTAATAATTAGACACATGTAATCTTGACTGTATTTCGAAACAGTTAACAATTAACCATTTAAATTATTCTTTACCTGTGTTTTTCATAGACTGCGATAGATTTATGCCGTAATATCTTTGTTTATTGATCTCCAAAACTACATTAAAACGATTTCAGACATACCTACCTAAATAACTACATAAAGCCCGTAATAACATAAGCATCTCGTAGGCTTCCGGACGGTGACGTCAAGAGGCAGCACTTTGTCCTTGTATTAGAGGTGTTGTTGGATTGGCACGAGCCTTTTTTACGGCTGGGGTTATCACAGGTAAAGGTGAAATGATATCAAGAGCCGTTCCTGGTGTTAAAGCGTCTTCAGTGCCTTCCTGTCGATCTGGAAGATTCTGCAACACCGTTCGAGGCGAATTATGTCGAGACGAAACTGTAAAACCTGAAACTTTCTTGGATGGAGTGCGTTTCGGCTGCATCCCAAAAGGACCTGGTTCCCAGTGAGCAAAATAAGGTCTTATTTAAGGAATTATTACGTAATTGTATTAGATCTATGTGCCTAACTGCACGCAAATGTGTGGAAACTGTAACTTCTATGTGTCTATTACATGTGGGAAGTGAAGCACCATGGCACAACACATTTAGGGACAAATTTGGGAATAGTTACGAAACTTGTGCCTTTACCTGCCAATTCTTTAATGACACCATTGCGGAATTGCGGTCGACACCATTGCGGAATTACGTCTGTCTTAAATTCGTGTTTATAACTGCCACAAATCCCGCTAAATCATTATTATAAAAAGATGATGTGAACTGCTACACACAAATTAGGAATTATTTTACCTTTTTTATATTTAATGTGTTCTCGATGCATTTCTTGGGAAATTTATTAACACAACTCTGCGGCGTCGTGTCATCCGCCAAACGGGCAAACTAAAAACATTTATTACGTTTTGTAATATAAAATAAGATTTTAACCAAACGAGAGTCAATTTTCTCTTGCGAAGATATATTTTTCGTGAAATTTTTCAATGTACTAGCAACAGTAAAAGGGGCATTCATAGAAAGAAGGTATAATACAAATATTTTTCAAAAAATAATGATAATAATCATGTAACAGAATTCCGTGTTTGTGTGTCGCGAAGTTAAAAGGGTACACGCTTTCGAAACCGTACCTATTTTGTGACAGGTCTTGACACGTTTTAAGTACATGTGTAGAAATTGCGTATAGACAAGTACCTGCTATACATTTGGATGCGTTTGTTACATTAAAAAAAATGTTTAATTTAATATCAACATTAGAAAAAAACCGTTTGATGTTTGTTGTTGTACCCGAAAAGTGGGTTACAAATAACGACACATTGTTTTGGCCAAAGCACCTGTTACGCTGGAAGGTGGAAAAGCTTAGGGCAGACCCAGATTCGTCTCCAGATACAAATTGGGTCTCCCAGAAGTGTTGTGTTAAAATAAAAAATATTAAAACGTTTGAAAATAGACATATAAATGGAAAAAATATATATATATATATATATATATATATATATATATATATGTATATATATACACTGAGCTCGTAAAGTTTGGAATAAATTCAATTAATCGTTATTGAAGGATTTTCACAGGAAATCCTCGGACACGTCAACTTTATTTTATAAAATGTCACTTTTTTCAGCCATCGATTTTTTTTTTGTTTTGTTCGTTTTTGAGCTATGACGTCATCGACAATTTTTTTAAATGACAACCCATATTTTTTTTCACGGATTTCGATAGAGCACATTTTTCTGAGTGCGAATATGTCAAAAACATAGTACCTTTAACATTAAAGTGTTCGAGATATTCGGTTGCAAAGTTTTAAGAATGAATTATACAAGCGATGACCAAATGCTAATCATTTATCAAGAAATCGCAGGAAAAACAACAGTTTTGACAGTTGTCACAATTTTGAAGTTTTTCCTCGCAAGTTTGTGTTTTAATCAGTTGAATAATATCATTAAGTAAGTTGATTAATCATTATTCCATCATAATTCATTTTATTTAAAAATGGTCCGTCGTTTGAGTGAAAGGGAAAGAATCGAAATTTTGATGATGATCGGTTACGGGGACAGAGCTCGCACACAAGTAGAAGTTTGCCGTTTATTTAACAACAAATATCCAAACAGAGAACCAATTACACAGTCCACCGTTAGCAAAATAGAACAAAAGTTTTTAGAAGTGGGTCATACGAGAGATCGCCCTAGAACGGGTCGTCCACCAGTGCAACAAGATGTTAAATTGAATGTTCTACTAGAGCTTCAAGAAAATCCCCATTTACCCACCCGCCAAGTGGCGGCAAACAACGGAATAGTTCAAAGCTCCGTCTTGAAATATTTGAAATTGAACAAATGGCATACGTATAAAGTGGTTTTGGTCCAAGAGTTAAACGAAGATGATCCTGACCGTAGGTTACAGTTTTGCCAAACCATGTTGCAACGCCTGATTGATGACGACGGATTTTTACGCAATATTGTTTTTTCTGATGAGGCTACCTTTTATCTCGACGGCACAGTTAACCGGCAAAACTGTAGATATTGGTCTCCTGAAAATCCACACTGGAAAATGGAAACTCGTAGTCAGTTTCCACAAAAAGTTAACGTTTGGGCTGGTATTGTAGGTAATCGTATTTTGGGCCCATTTTTCTTTGAAGGCGTATTAACAGGTGAAATATATTTAGAATTTTTAAGAGACGACTTAGTCCCTGCACTTGCGGTACTTTACCCAAATGACGTAGATCCAGATCTGCCCCATCACACGATATGGTACCAACAAGACGGTGCACCACCCCATTTTGCAGTGATCGTTCGCGATTATTTAAACCATGTATTTCCTAACCATTGGATTGGTCGCAGGGGAACTATCGAATGGCCCCCTAGATCTCCAGATCTCACTCCCCTAGACTACTTTTTATGGGGCTATTTAAAGAGCAAAGTCTATTTCAATAGACCAAATACCATCGAAGAATTAAAGGACAGAATTCGCAATGAAATTCGAACCATTCAACCCGATACTGTTGGTAAGGTTCTGCAGGAGTTTCAGTGGCGGATGGGATATTGCCAGGAAGTGAATGGAGGTCACTTTGAAAATTTACTCTGATTTTATTTTTTACTTTAATTATTTATCATTTATTTGTTAAAATATTTTTTTATTTGTTTAAATTGTTGTTAAAAAATTAAACAGATTACTCCCAAATCTTTCAAAATGTTCGATAAGCTACCAAAATAAATAATATTACTCCTTAATCTTTTAAAATGTAATAAGCTATAAGCTATTAGAATCAATAAGCTATTAAAAATCTTGACCCGCCCGATAGCTTATGCATGGTGCCATACATTTTACATGCATATGTACATTTTATAAACTTTGCAACCGAATATCTCGAAAACTTTAATGTTAAAGGTACTATGTTTTTGACATATTCGCACTCAGAAAAATGTGCTCTATCGAAATCCGTGAAAACAAATATGGGTTGTCATTTAAAAAAATTATCGATGACGTCATAGCTCAAAAACGAACAAAACAAAAAAAAAATCGATGGCTGAAAAAAGTGACATTTTATAAAATAAGGTTGACGTGTCCGAGGTTTTCCTGTGAAAATCCTTCAATAACGATTAATTGAATTTATTCCAAACTTTACGAGCTCAGTGTATATATATATATATATATATATATATATATATATATATATATATATATATATATATATATATATATATATATATATATATATATATATATATATATATATATATATATATATATATATATATATATATATGGAAATATATATGGAAAATGGACGACATATTCAACATATAATAACGACACGCGCACAAAGAAAATTACACCTAACACAATTTATCCTATGTGTAAGACACGATGTCTGTTGTGTTGATACAGGAAAATAATGGTGAAACTGTTCATAAATGTGTCACACGGAGCATACATGTGAGTCTTTAGAGAAATCGTGGGCAAAATTACTAATTTGTGTCACATGCTTATGCCCTTTGTTTTCTCAAAGACACCATACCTACAATGTGTCACACCACACGTTCCTAAATTACGTATTTGTGTCTTTGATCGTCACAGACACATCGCGGGAATTTGTTTAACACAATTCCTACTTCATGTTACTTCTCTATTTGTAATATGTAACAATGCCTTGTGTGTGAATTCAATTCCTACATCGTGTAAAAGATCACACAATGCCTTTTTAAGGCCACATTGTGACGTCACTCAATATTTTGTGTGGTTTTTGACGCAAAATAAAGGAAATGTGACTTAACAACGCCGTCGCCAACGACACGTATCCCTTTTAGGAATAAAATGTTCACTGGGTTGGGGGTACGCTGTCGGACCAAAAGTTGCTTCGTTACGAATTGTAGGCGCGTCCGGTTGGGGAGAATTTCGTTCATTTCCTGAATGTTCATCAGCTACAGCTGCGGCCTCTGTTAGGGAAGCGTAATCTGGTATCGCGTCTGGATTAAAAGGCATTATTCCAGTTGCTCTAAACGCCGACACTGCATTATTTACTGTAGCTGACATTCCCCAAGCGCTGCTCAGCAGCTTGCCGAATTTTCTGCAACAATGAAAACCTAGGTCCATCTCTCCTCACCTTTGCTGGTTCATCTCTCCTCACCTTTGCTGGTCCATCTATCCTCCAATTGGGAGAAGAGACGGACTAGAGAATTATTGCTCAGCGAAATATTCAAACGCATTGCTTTTAAGGTTAGGATTACCTTCGAATACGTACGCGTCTACTATGTAACACCTCTCCTCTTTAATTGCATTACCTTAATTAAAGGGCCTCTCATCCAGGAGATGTGACGTAATGCATTTTTTGTTGTTGCCTATCGGTTGCTCAGTTAGATACTGAGGTCGTGGATAAGTGGATTTGCTAGAGGCTTGCCCGTAGATACCTTAAGATATATCACCAGAAAAATCAGCATGACAATGACCGGCTTGATCTACTCCTACTTAAAATTTTGTATAAAAATACTTGGACGCCAGGTCAAGAGTACTTAAATAGTACAGAAGACCGCAGAAATGATCAGCCAATAACTATCAGCTGTGACCCCTCTTGTGACTCAGACTTTTCCCAGAGAAATAAAAGATAAAGATTTTTTAAAAACAATATATTACCAGTTGATGGTTCACAGTGATTCTTAAATTAAAATTAAAATTTACAATTGGGTTGCCCGAGGGGCGTTAAAACTAAGGCTCGGAATTTTAGGAAAATGTAATAGTCGATTAGTCGAATAACAAAATAGTTGATAGTCGACTAAACCGATTAGTCGACTAATCAGAACTATTCGATTAGTCGGTTAGTCGAGTAGTCGGTTAGTTCGAATAGTTCCAATTAGTCTACTAATCGATTTAGTCGACTAATCGATTAGTCCACTACCTAGTACCTACCTTATATGTAACGGTTTATCGAGACATGTAATAATTAATAATTATACCATATAATTATGT
The DNA here is from genome assembly GCA_964058915.1 of Tetropium fuscum. NCBI lineage: Eukaryota > Metazoa > Arthropoda > Insecta > Coleoptera > Cerambycidae > Tetropium > Tetropium fuscum. The sequence continues at coordinate 10,087 of CAXKVY010001076.1, forward strand.
ATACCTCAAACAATTTAGCGTTCTTTATCTCGAAATTTCCGTATGTGTATTTCTATTTTCTATTGTATTATATTCACAATTCATTCACATCAAACGATGCGCAATGTGTAGTCCGAGTCTCGGAGTTACTATAAAAAACTAATCGACTAGTGGACTAATCGACTAGTCGGTTAATCGACTAGTCGACTAACCGGTTAATCGACTAGTCGACTAATCGGTTAATCGACTACTCGGTTACTAGAATTGCAAAAACCGCGAATATCGACTAGTCGACTAATCGATTAGTCGATTTTAATTCCGAGCCGTAGTTAAAACGACTTTACTTTATTAAGTAGCCTGAAGGGCTTTAGGTTAAAACAATAAAAAATGTTCACTTTTGACACAAGGTCAAGTCGAGAAATTTATCATTTACAACAAAAGTGACTTGTAAACCTTGGAAAAAAAAGTAAAGTGGAAATATTCCTTAAGACCTGGTAATTCCTAGGGGCAATTAATTATACAAAAATACCTTTTCTCTTTTCTGGAGATCCCCTCGTGAATGTGCTGGGTTTCCTAGGATCCTAGACTGAAGCTTCGGCTTGGTAATCCAGCTGAGCTGAGACGTAGACAAGGATCTAGGGAACCCGCCAGTTTTTCGATGCAAAAGCTTTGACCTTCAGCACGTATGTCGTATATTCTTTCGTTTGACATTTGACAATTCAATTGTCATCTCTGATTGTCATTCGCAATTTGGGCAAGTGATCGGTTTGTTTGCAAACTTTGGTTGTTTGTTGTTAATGTGAATTTTCTTGTGCTGTTGGGTATAAATTTACTTCTAGAACAGTTCTGTGCTCTCCATATCCTTGTTTCGTAGCTAAAATGGTGTTTTGTGGGGACTGTAATGTGAAGTTTTCAAAGACTTCAAACTTGAGGGCGCATGTATTGGTTATTTTTTGGTTTCTCTATTAGATTTATGAAAGTATGTATGTTTAAATAGTTCGGTCAGTCTATGCGGAAATCCATTTAGAAAAAAATACAGATAGTTGACTTGAAAACTAGTGATTTTATTTACCTATTTACTATCAATAAATAAAAATTTATATTAATTATTTGTTATTATACCTTTAAATATAAACAATTTAAAATACAAAAAACAGAAATCTTTCCCGGGTTGTTTAATTTACCTAACTTAAATAACGCCACCTATGTACCGAGTAAGTGTCTTAAGATTGACACCCCCTTTATCTCACTTATCCTTTGCCGATTTGACTCATTCAAAAACCGCGTCCACTCCTTTTTTGAATGAGTTAAATCGGCAAAGGATAAGTGAGTTAAGGGGGGTGTCAATCTTAAGAGACTTACCCTGTACCTATGAATCCTATGATGCCCTTGAGAGCTATCTAATAAAACAATCTATTACTGATTTAGGTTCTCGAATCAGGTTTATGGCAATAATAAGATTATTAAAAAAAATGTTAACATAGGTATTAATTGTGTACCAAATAATGTTTCTTTTTTAAATCAAAAAATAGTTTATACAAATTTCCACAATTCATAAATTTGAAGAAAATAAAACACAAAACTTTTGAATCTCCCTAAAATATTCCTGGTTATTCAAGTGTTTGATAGGTTGCATATTATTATGTATAATCTATTTCGCCGTTACGACGCATGCTTGAAGCTTTTGCATTGAAAAGTTAGCAGGTTCCGTAGATCCTTGTGAGACGTAGCCTCTAAGGGTGATGTATACCGCAATAGGTGGAATGTGCCGGCTGCAGGAGGAGGTACCTTCCAGTCTGACGTTCAGGAATAGGTAACAATGGTCTGCTCTGCTCACCAAAGGAATTGATTCTCGATCATCAAGGTGTGGAAGAAAAATTTACCAGTATCAGGCTTTACAAATTTGGAAGAAAAAAATATGTATAAATTCCCGCTTGAACCGGATATCAAGAGTGAAATTTATACTAAAATGAATTTAAATAAAATAACTAGATTAATAGTTCCAAAATATGAGTTTTAATTATATAAAAAAATATTGTAATATTAAATATTGGAAGTAAATTTTGATTAAATTCCCAAAAATTGAGATTAGACTTTATCAAAGTAAAAAAAAATATTATCAAGACAGGAATGTGATATGCAAATTTTCACTATACGATTAAATAAAAAACTGAAATAAATGCTGCGATGCCGATGTAAAAGATAAACAAATACCTATGGCCTACGCCGTCGAAGTAATATCTTCTAAATAAAATAAAAGTATGCTACCATTCGGTAAAACAGTATCTTTGATTCTTAATTACCAGGAAGGTAGTCTAAAATCGAACGATAACGTACGATTCAAATTTAAATTAAATATATATTTAATTCAATAAAAAAATAAAGTGGTAATAATATACCAGAATAGAAAAAAATATAGACGTGGCTTTTGTGCCCACAGCTCACTCCAAGTAGTTGCTAGTGTTCAAACCGTAAAATTTAATATGGCGTAACACCTATTTTAAGGTTTGCACTTAAGCAAAAAATGTTCGAATTACGACTTAATTTCCCTACGGATATCCTTTAATTACTTTACCCAGCTGTAGAACACTCACACATATATATTAATAATAATAAAATATTTCAGACTTGGTAATTAAGAATCACTACACTAAAACACCGAATATATATCTTCGGGAACGTAAGCCACGGTCAACAGGCTCAAGCCAGCAGGTCGGCAGAAAGGAATGATTTTTGCGGATATCGCGTATAAATGTGCTTGCTAGGAGCACGCGACATTAGCGGGACGGAAAGGTAGGGATAACGGTAAATGGTGAGTCGCGGTAAATTTCTACAAGTTCGCGCGGTTTTATTTCAAATATTTGAAATAGGAATTCAAACAGCCATAAAACGGAACGGAATTTATTTACGTTACAACTAAACATCTAAAATTGTCACTGAAACTTACCTGAACTTCACACATTCAACAATTATGCACACCCGAATAATTTTACACGTGTCGAAAAACGAGTTTTGTCAATTGTGGATCAATTCGTTTCTATTATATACAAATGTACAAATGGTAATGTTTTTTCACTTAATATCTCTCAATAATCTATTGCTACTAACATAAGATTACTTCTGAAAATTTCAAAATGCTGATTTTTAAAATTCATGACAGAATTCATGAAAACAGAAATGTCGAAATGACTCATCCAATGCAACAAAGCAAAAAAATGCGCCTTTCCCTACATTTTATGACCTCGACCTCGGTGAGAAAACCGGTCCATCATCGGAAGCGGAGCTATACCTACGTAATCATACAGAGCTTTTTGTGATATTTAACTTGAGATATTGAATATTTATTATTGAAATCAATTTAAATAATTACAAAAATTTAAACTGACGGGACTGCAAGAAAATATTATTTGGCTCTGTTTGATATTCTGGATTTTGTGGAAGAAAGTGATTGTGTATAATTCCGGGCGCCTTCGCCATAATATAGAAATTGTATTCTGTATTTGCGAATAGCTGCAAAATAATAATTCTATATTTTATGAGAAAAATATATCTTTCTTAATATGATGTATGCACCAATAATTGTAAGTAATATAAGAATGAAAAGCTGCTGTTATAATTAAAACATTAAAAAAAAACGTTCTTAAAATAAATAATTAAATAAATATATTCAATATATTTTATAAATACTTAGGGGTGCTATACACCACGTGACTTTTAAGTAATTTTTCATCATCATCCCGCGCAGCAAACAGCCTCTAGGGGCGAGATACTTAGGCTAAGCTAAATCACATACCAGGCCGTCTCAATACAGCATGCGCGATTTTTTCGATGGATGATTGATTATTTATAAGTTTACTCGTACTTTATTTAAAAAAAGGAATAGTTCATTAAAGCTAAATAGTGAGGTTATGTTAAACTTTTATTCTGCTGGGAATGTTATTTGAATAAATAACATTCTTTATAATTAACATTCTATACAATTCTTTATAATAACATTTCTTTATAATTTCCTGTAGACCAAATAAAACGTTACTATCATTGACTTCGGAAGCTAATAAGTTTGAGTTGTGGTTATTCTTTTATTTATTTGTATTAGATTGCAGCAACTGTTCATGAGTGCAATTCTGGTTTCGTTTATTCCGCCATTGTTAGTGTTTGTGTCGTGATAATATTTAATTTGTTAGTATTTGTCTTCCGGTTACATAATGTCTGTTGGAAATTTATTTGAAATGATAAATTTTAATGAGTCAAAAGCCTGTCGCAATATTCTCATGTTCATTCTTATCTAATTGAAAGCGCCTATTACTTTTCTCACTATTCTCTATTATCTATTAACTAGTCTCAATGTTCAATAAATAGCATCGGATACATTATATTAGCTTAATTCATGGAAACATATTTTTGTATTATGTATTTGTATTATATATTATATATTTCGACATCCTATTCATGCAACATATTTGGTTCGTTTGCTTTCAGTTATATTTTCGCTTTGGACGTTATGCTGTAATCGGCATTAGCTGATTTGCGAGAGGTGCAATCGCCTTGTTCATTGTGGTTCATTTTTTTTTATATTAATTTGTCAGACCTTGAGAGTTGGCAAAAATATCAGAAAAAGTAATCATTGACTTTCTCATGTCAGCTGAGTTGCAGTTCCTTTCAGTTAATTAACTATATTTGGTTTATTTTTATTGTATTCTCTTTGAATGTCTAAGAGCTATTTAACTAAGTCTTAGACTAGTGAGAACCTGACTGCCGTTTGATAGAATTGCTGTACCATGTGTTGGAGTTTAGGCCAGTAAATAAAGTGAGTGAATCCTGTAAGTTTTGGTGAGCTAAATATCTGACAGAGGTGAGTGTCATTGCATTGTACTTGCCTTGGAACATTCTACATATCCACAAGATTCTCGAACCTACTTCACCTGCTTCTGTCTCATTGCTCTCCTCTCTGGCGTAGCGTAACGCCAGTGGCGCCCTTGTTATACCTATTAGTAGATTCTAATCTGTCGTATCTCCTTCCAATTGAACTTTGCAAGTTTCGTGGAGACGAAGATAGAACAATATAAGCTGTATATAATTGCAAGCGTACCTATATTTACACGTTATACTTCATTACATTTAGTATAAGACATTATTTATGTGTTCACAGATATATATTTAAAAAAAGGAGCAACCCCTGACAAAAACATTGTTTTTGTTTATAGCTGTCGCCTCCTTCTTTTCATTTAGCAGATTATTTTATTTCATAATACACGCAATTCATGTGAGACTTATCTCACCGTAGACGATGATCGTAGTCATATATCAACAATATCTGAACAAAAAGAATACACTGAAATGTTCTTCTAAGGGCCAAATATTTCAGTGATGGTTTCCATTGTATCCTCTATACACATTATTTAAGTATATTGTGAATAACAGTTTACAGTCAAACTGTCAGCTGGATACTTTGTTTCACCGTAGAAAAAAGTTACACGGCCTAAAATAATGCAGCGCGGGTAGATATAGAGAATGTAGATAGAAATAATACAGTGTAGTAAATAATATGTAAGGCCGGGAGTCAGCGGGAATTTTAAACGGGATATGGAAAATTTACCAAAAATTCATTTGAAAATATTTTCCTAACTATAGGTTCGATTTACATGATTTTTTTGGAAATTGTAGATTTGTTCGTGCGGAATGCAGATGTGCTACTGAATTTCAGCTTAATTGCAAGTTAATTATTGCGCAGTTAATTGTCTGAGTGTATTTATTTTAACAGGAAATAACGTGCTAGTAATAAATATATGAAGTTAATTGTCATTGTGAAGGCCGATTAATTAAATTTCGTTTTTGACTATCCGGAAATATCCGGCGATGCTCTTGAACTGCTTGCATCAGATATTGTACCTGAGGTTCATTATGTGTTAGAAGCCCACGAAACTCATGTATTAATGCCACACCTCGCTCAGCATGATCATTTACAACATTAATTTTTCAAACGATTTCTGCAGCATCTCGAAAGTCATCACGATTCTCCCAGGTCTCTGGATCAAAATTAAGCCAATCATTTGGAAGCTGCATTAGGCATATGAAATTATAGCTATTTCTAGTAACAAAACTGTCAAAGGTCTTGACTGAAGCGAATCAGAGCCAATACGTACCTTCCGTGGTATTCTTGGTGGGTTATCATTACCTTTTCCTGTCTTTATCGTCTTAATCATCAGTTATCAGAGGAAATCTTTTGTCAAAGAATGCTAGAGGCACAAGTTCCTCGGGTAAATACCAAAGATTTCACTAAAAATCTTATATCTATGAGCTCTATTTAGAATTGTTCTTTTATGTAAGTAAGCAATTGATAATCTAGAAAATTGTTGAAACGTTTTGATATATCATTTTATTGTCATGACTTATATTCGAATAATAAGAGAATGTAACTTAATTTGTTCTAACGTTGCTTCTTTATGCTTTTGTTTTCATAAATTTGCTCTTGTTTGGCTATATGATATTATTCTTCAGCATACCGCGTCTATTTGGTGTCTCTGCAATTCAACAAATCTTTTAATCCTCTTTTCCCCTTATTTCTATATGCAATCTGATTTTCTTATTTCTATCTGGAATCTCCTTTTCTTACTGCTATCTGGAATCTCCTTTTCTTATTTATATCTAGAATCTCCTTTTCTTATTTTTTTTCTGGAATCTGCCTTCCTTTTTGAATTATTATTCTCCCCCTTGGTTTCCCCCTTTCGTTTTCATGATTTAGTTTTATAATGAAGTGTAGGCCATGTACTATTTTCTATACTATATGTCTATGCCATGCACTTTCTCACTTCGGTTATAGAGTTTATTTATGCTTAGCATCTTTATATATTCACTTTGCCTCCTATATCTACGGTTTACATTCCTAATTTTTAATTCATGCATACTATCATTTTCTTTTCTATATATAATACATATATATATATATATATATATATATATATATATATATATATATATATATATATATATATATATATATATATATATATATATATATATATATATATATATATATAACTTGTTTGTTTTATTAACAAAGAGAAGTAAATATGTCTATAAGACGGAAGTTTAACACAGTGAAGTAAATATGTCTATAAGACAAGAAGTTTAACACACAAAATGAAGTATGTGGTTACCAAAATTATCTAGAAAAGAAAGTAGCAGCATGCTTAAGTGCATACATGCAAATCATAAAACTCTGTGAGGAGTAATATTTTGAATGAGCTTAATATTAAGACCTACGTCAAACTACCCAATCTTACAACTAATTACATGGGCAGTGGGCCTATCGAACAATGAATTCTTACTACTAAAATTATTTTAAAATGTTACGTTGCTACGTTTATATATATATATATATATATATATATATATATATATATATATATATATATATATATATATATATATATATATATATATATATATATATATATATATATATATATATATATATATATATATATATATATATATATATATATATATATATATATATATATATATATATATATATATATATATATATATATATATATATATATATATATATATATATATATATATATAATCCTTTCAGTTATCGAAGCACCACAATATTATTAAAACCGAACCTGTTTATTATTTATTTACACCCAACTCATTCCATCTGTCGGAATCACCATCTATCGGAAGGACCTCGTACTACTAATTGGAAAACTGCTTATCCTCTAGTTCACGATGCCGTCATCTGTCGGAATCACCTTTACTATGGGTATTCGCTACTCTTGACTGTAGCTTTTAGGTAGGTATCGATTTAACAAGGAAAATTTGGATAAACTTTTATCCTCTGGTTACTTTATTCTCTCTGAACGATTTCCTTCTCCTTTTCCTGCTTCGTACACTATTTAAGCCTCGTACACTCTCCCTGGGATACCGTGCTTGGAATAACGTATCACCAAGTCAGAACACTATAAATCTTGGCTAATTTTCTTCTCCACTTGTTTACCCGTTGATAACTGAATATTGTAGGACAAATTTTCTTATTTAACTATCGTTTAACTTATTATAATTTATAAATACACACAAGCATAGCTGCCGCTTGTAAAAGGACGCTATTGCAACTCTATTTTTTGTTACTCGTTTCTACGGAAGTTTATCAATTTTAAACAATCGAAGTTCCTTGACAATGAGTGTTATGTTACGTTATTCTCACATAATGTGACCAAACATAATGCAGCTAATTATTTAATTTATTTAGTTTACCTTAAATATTGATGAATTTTGGTTCAAGAAGTTTAATTTTCCATTCTACATAGAATTCACACATCATATTCACTTTCCACAACTCAGTTTCAATCTTCACAATACAGTGACCTGTACCCATCTGTACCTCAAACGTTTTGCTTCAGGATTATTAATCCTGAACACCTATTCTGACGTGACGCTTTTACAATTTTACGTCCAAATATACCGAGTTTATGTTAGTGTGATATACCATAAGGCTTGTTAGGATTTGTCTATTCCGATTAAGTTGAATTTAGAATTTTGCGCCGATAAATGACTTTAATATTATTTAATTTACATACTGCCCAATCAGATGAGTTCTCGTACATCGTCTGCGCGATGGGTCGAGGTGCTTGCGCTCGGAGCTGATACTAGAGTTGGGACATTATAGATTGAATCTCAGTACACGTATTAATTTATAATTTAACGTGTTTCTTGTATTTTAACTCTGTATTTGGGCTCTGGGTATTCGTTTATCTCAATATATATATATATATATATATATATATATATATATATATATATATATATATATATATATATATATATATATATATATATATATATATATATATATATATATACACGTCTTTCTACCATTCCTAAGCCCTGCGGAATATCGTACAATTCCAAGCCACGTAGAAATCTGATAGATACAGAGGAGGCGAAGGAATATTAATGATAAAAGTTGTATCTTAAATCATAAAGTGACATATATACAGCAAAATTATTGAAAATATCGAAGTTGTATATATTAAAATTTTACACTCAAATGTTACATTTCTGCACCTTTACCTTTTTCATACATTCCCAAGCCTAAATATACATTTTTATATAAAGTTGTTCACATACCTGAACCAGTGCAACGTGGCCAAGTTTACTTGATGGTTACAGCATTTTGTTTAAACCAAGAATATGGTGATTCATTTTGAATATTTGTTCCCATGGATTTATTGCTTCGAGCTAGGAATGCTATTAGCACAGTGAATTAATTCTATCGTTTTTGTCTGAGAGGTAAGTGGTGCTACATTTTTATAGATAATTTATATACATCTATTTTTACTTCTATATACTTATATATCTTTTTTGATACTGTTACCTTACATTTATTGGTAAGATTTAAAATAGTATATTTTTTTCTCCGACCATATGAACAAGCATGTTTTTTCACCGCAATATGTCACTTTTTCGGCCAAGGCTAAAAAAGTTTTTTGACCTAGACCTAAAAAGTAGTTTTAAATTTTCACATACGTGAAACGTACTAATAATTTCATATTTGTCTGTTTTAATTTTAATTCTGTCAAAATATTTATATAAATTACCTTATTAATATTGATTATATTATTATTATATTAATTAGTAAGAAAAATAATCACATAACTTCTAGCATGAAACAAGGATACTTTGTGACCAGAGTTTTTCGGGTCATATTAACAAACATACTAAACCGCAGAAAGGGATGGTACAACACTTGCAAACATAATAGAAATAACTAAAAACTTGTATCAGTACTATATTATGTAATTTATTGGATATTTAGATATAGATTATTATATTTACATTTTATGTTTTTGTATTTGCTATATTTATGCTTTAAAATGTTTTTAGATTAATTTATATAGGTACGTCTATATAAATCGATTGTAGAAATAGTAATTGTAAGATTAAATGTCTTTAATATATTCAGTTGATATAAAATATTTCTAGTTATTTATTTTTGCAGTCTTTATTTAGATATAAATTTAGCAGGTGTTGAGTATCCATCGTTCTAATAAAATAAAATTTTAATTATTGGTGTAATATAAACATAACTATATAATAATGAATAAAAACAACTAATATTATTTTTGAAACTTCTAGTTTCAACAAAAAAACAAAACAAAACAAAAATCATTATTGCAACACTTTTATTAATATTAAGATGAAACAGAACATCAATTATGCACATTTAATAAAAAAATATTAAACACCATTATTATTTTAAAAAACTGTTTGAACTATAAAAACCACAGGGTCACAAAATTATGAAATTATTGAAATGTACACTCTTCAGCATGTAATTAACCCACAATACCTTAATATGACGCGCTCGAGTACGTATTTCCAAGTAATGATTTTTTAAATATTCTGTATAGAAGACTTAGATAACAGGGTGCAAGGTATCCCCCCATATGTTAATCTGCCGCGCTTGTGTAAATCCCAAAAATCCCCTCTTGGGCTCCCCTACTATAATATAAAGTCAAAACGTATCAATCGTTTTCCTTGCATTTTATTTTATAGGATTATTGAGTTGAAATTATTTTTAATGTTTAATTGAAAATAAGATTATAATTTTATCCTCGATTTTATCTTTCAAAATTTATATACATGTTCGAAAACAGTGGTATGTGATGAAAAGTTTGGGTAAACATCCTTGACATCCTTTAAATAAAATTGCTAACCTGAGAAGGAAAAGAGATTTACTTTTTTAAACGTCGCGCCGTTTAGTCTTCTTTCTATTGTAATAAGTTAATTTTAGTTCCTATTGCTAACCTCATTATCGCTGATATTTTAGTTTCTTTATTTGAGGTGTGATATTTTTGTAATATTAGGAAAAAAAATATGTGAAACTAGCCTCTGACATATCCTAACGGTGCAGTGACTTTTAACTATTTTGTTTTTATATTGTAGATAATGTAGATAGTGGCAAAATACCCAAAGAAATCTAGAAAATAGATTATGCCACAAAATATAACCTATAAAAAATATGAAAACTAATTATTTTTGCATTATATTGCAATAACTATTACAATATCAAAATCGTCGTTAAGAATGAAAAAACAAATGATTGGTACAGAACAGCATCATTTTTAAAATTTTCACTTTTACGACGATGTAAATTAATAGAAATTTTTTTAAAAAATATGATTTTTTAAATTACATTTAAATATTTTAAGCTAGCTACAGTAAAATGTTTCACAATTGTATAATATATTCTGTATTTTAGAGTTTTCTAATATTAAGTTTACATGACTAATAAACTTATTAAGTAAAACATTTACCTTTGCATTTTGAGATGTATCTTCTAATCTCATATATATATATATATATATATATATATATATATATATATATATATATATATATATATATATATATATATATATATATATATATATATATATATATATATATATATATATATATATATATATATATATTGGGGAGCAACGAGTATTTCTGAATTTAGAGATTTCACAGATAATTCGATATTTGAGCAGTGTTGTTCACAACACTGCAGTTTAATGAATATGGTATGACAAATCAAATACCTTCTTTAAAAAATTCAAAACTATTAATTTTAATTTTTATCCTTATAATTTCAAAAGCCTAGTATTGTCAGTATTGCATTTTTTTAGTTAGATTTACTTACCATCTAAGTCAGCATAAAGGAAGAAATTACCTATTTAATCATAATAAATTCAATAATAATTACCAAATTAGCTTTGACTTTCAAGTGCTATATATTTCTGTAAAAGTGCAATGGAATAAATACCAAGAATACTCTAGAAATTAAAGAATTAAATTACTTAGTTTGCGTCAAAAATCCTCATTGTCGGACTCAAATTGATATATTTATTTGACAGCAGAAATTTTTATTTATAACATTAAAGCTCAAATTTGTCAGAAATAAAATGGAAAAATATTTAACTGGACAATGTGTTAAGGAGATTTTATAAAATTTTGTGTGCTATTAGAGGTTTTTCTCTTAAACTATGCAAAATAAAAGATTTCGACAGGTAATAAAGTGAGTTCACACATAATCATATATGCGGAATATACAGGCCTTCCATTTCTAGTAGGCTAGAGTAATACAAAAAAATTGAGGCCTTAGCTTATAGTATACATAGCAAACCCCAAATTACTGACCTCTTACGAGCTGGTTTTACTTCTTATCTCCTATTTATCCCTATTTACACCCAACGCCTCAATGGAAGCATCTATATAATCTAGTTTCATATGTCGTTAGAATACATATGTACACATTAAAATACATTTTATTTTACTAACCCCTTCCTTTAATAATGGGTTAATGGGTTAATAATGGAATAATGGAATAAAATAATAGTGGTGGTGGGGGATGGAAAAGTGTTTTAAAAATTTGAGGCCTTGCATGATTTCTAGTATATTCACCAAACTCCAAGTTTCTGGACTCTTACCAGCTTGCTTTCCTAATCCCCAATCATTCACCGGTGCAAGCTCAAATATATTCCAGTTCCAGATCTCGTCACGATACATATGTGTACCAAATTTCAAGTCAATATCTTAAAACGTTCCAGAGAAAACGTTCGCACAAAAAAGATACAGATGGAAAGATTTTTTTTTTCAAATTTTAATTACTTTTTTTTAATTTTTAATTTTGGTTACTTTTTCCTACTAAAATGAATGCTTGCTTATAACTACCATTAACAAACGATGATACAATGATGCGAAAGTATCACAAATATCATATTTAAAGAATAACTAGGTATTTTCTGATTTACTAATTGACTTTCATGCAAATTTAAGACTGCCTGTTTAATTTTGGCACTCAAAACACTTCTTAATCTTTACATTGCATTTTTTGGTTTTGAATTCTTTACCTCTTGGGCTACGGAACCCTAAAAATAGAGTATATTTAGCAACTTAATATTTAAAATTCCAAAAATTCTAAAAAAAAGCCCTTATCTTTTTGGCTTATCTCAAATAATCTGAGTAAATGCCCCGCTCAGGCGGGGCATTGTTTTGTCTCTTGTCTCCAAGATAGAACGGAAAAAAGCACAAAAAAAAATTAAAATTTATAATCGCATAGTTACATCGAACCTATTTATTGTAGAAAATAAATTTATATAATTGAAATATATCTGAATGATGTGTATTTTTTGCCAGAATAAGTAAATGGTTCGAATCGACCATAAATGCAGTTTAACATCTCATTTCATATAATATAATATATAATATAATATATTTTTCTACATTTTTATATTTTAAATAAGGCACAAACACTGCAGGAACGTGAATTAGTTATTACCGTCTCGCTACTCGCTGCACATCACATAATCAAAGAATAATACGCGGGATACATTAGTACACTGTTGCCAAGTCAATTGGTTTAGGATTGTTTTAAATTTTATTATATATATTATATATATATATATATATATATATATATATATATATATATATATATATATATATATATATATATATATATATATATATATATATATATATATATATATATATATATATATATATATATATATATATATATATATATATATATATATATATATATATATATATATATATATATATATATATATATATATATATATATGTATATATATATATGTATATATATACATATATGTATATATGTATATATATATATTTACATATATGTATATATATATATATATATATATATATATATATATATATATATATATATATATATATATATATATACATATATATTGTTGTTTTTATATATATTGTTATATATGTTGTTATTCAATAGGTTCAACAAGATTTTATGCATTTTAAAGTTTAACATCTTCTGGATAACTGTATGCCTAATGCTTTTATATATAATATGTTCAAATAGAACAAATATAAATAGTAGACTAGGTTTGTGTATTCTAAGAATGAGTTCCGTCAAAAACTAATGTCATAAAACGTCACTGCAAGTGTTGGAGTATTGGTATTTTAAATTCAAGTATGAATGATCAATGAAATAAATCGCATACTACTCTGAAGATCCTCAATAAAGGTGAAAGAACTTGTACAACTTCTAAGTGGTTCGTTTTCATGTGTATAGTGGTTCATTTCCGTATGTGTGTCCAGATATAACACTGGTAAGTGTGTTTTCTTTCTTATTCGTCTATTTGCTTATTTCTATGTAATGAAATGCTACAAACCCAAGATTACTTTTCACAAAATAAATATATATATATATATATATATATATATATATATATATATATATATATATATATATATATATATATATATATATATATATATATATATATATATATATATATATATATTACTTGACGTTTCGGTCCTTTTTTTGGGCCTTTTTCAAAAGAGTATTTTATTTATGACATTTTTGACATAGGCAAAAATGACAGTTTTAATTAATTTTTAAGGTTACTAGACTGTTCGATTAGTATCATAGGGAAAAACAGTCAAGAATCATTATCATTCTAATTTTGGTTATGTTAATATTATGTAGATGTATATTTATAGTAAGTAGGTATGTATGTACAGGGTAAGTCTCTTAAGATTGACACCCCCTTATCTCACTTATACTTTGCCGATTTAACTCATTCAAAAAAGGGGTGGACGTGGTTTTTGATGAATTTTTATAATCTGTGCACGGATACCTTACATTTTCCTCGGTAAATAGTGCACCTGTATTGTCCGTGTATCTTCTGAATCGTGAATCAAAAAATATCTAATTGTTATATCATCACTCCACCTGTTCGTGAGATATTACTAAAAACTTATCACATTACGGGTGTCAATTATAAAAAAAAAACATATCAAGATACCTCTGGAAACAATGCCATTTATTGAGATAATAAATAAATAATATATAGGTGACAATAGCAGTAACGAGTAATAACAATAAACAACATAAGCCTAATAAAAACAAATAAAAGTCAATATTAATACAGTAACACAATTTTATTTATTTACACGTAACGTAATTAAATATTTTCCACGTAACCACCACCATTCTGAATACACATTTGGCATCGCTTTATAAAATTGCTTCTCACCCTTGGAAATATATCACCATTTTGGTTTAAGTCCTCAATTTTTACACGTATGCATTCTTTTAACTCATTCATATTATTAAAAACCCCAGTTTCGTATATATCTTGTTTTATCGTACCCCAGAGAAAAAAATCCATAGGTGTTCAGTCCGAACTTTTAGCGGGACAATGTATAACACCGTGCCTTCCTATCCAAATAGGATATTTTCTGTTTAGGTATTCGGTGACGTTCCTTGCGGAGTGTGGTGGTGCTCCATCCTGCTGCCAAATAACAGATCTGTTGTCCACTAAATTAATATTATCTAAATAATTTTCAACTGGATGTTGAAGAATATCCACATAACGTTGTGCATTTAAGGGCCCATTTATAAATACAGGACCTACAATAGCATCCTTTTGGATGCCACACCACACGTTTACAGTTTGGTATCCTTGTTTTTTTATTTTTTTTTACAATATGTGGATTTTTCGCTGCCCAGTAATGTGCATTTTTTCTGTTAAAAATTCCCGCAGTAGAAAAACTGCTTTCGTCAGTCCAAAAGACATGACTTAGAAACTCATCATTTTCCTCTATTCTATCAAGTATGTCTCTGCAGAAGGTTAATCTGCCTTGAAGGTTGTTGTCGTCTAAATATTGCTGCGGCATAGGATGATTTGGATGGATTTTCAGCAAAATATAATAACGCGTTGAGTTCTGTGTCTTCTCCTGTTTTTGTTCTTCGCCTTTCCCTTTTCTTGTCTCTCAGAGATTCGGTATTCCTAAACTTTGCATAAATGTTTTTAAAACTATTTTTGCCTTTCTCGCAATAACTCTTTTCTCTTTTTGCCTTTTGCCTTTCTCGAAATAACCTAACATACTCCCTCCGAGCAAGAGACTTATTCTTGTTGCGCTGAATATAAATTTCAAGTAACTCTTTTCGCTCTTCCAATGAATATACCATTTTCAAAATAACTTGCTTCTTTACGAACACTACGTATTTTTTACGCTAATATCTAAGAGAGTGAACTTCTATCTCACAAAAAACTGGATGACATCTGTCAACAAATAAACAATGCAAATATGCATTGTTTTCAGAGGTATCTTGATGTTCTTATTTTATAATTGACACCCGTAATGTGATTTTAATCCGTAATGTGTTTAACCCGTAATGTGTGAATGAAGTTTTTAGTAATATCTCACGAACATGTGGATTGATTATATAACAATTACACACAAGAGATAATGTTTTTTGTTAATTTATTTAATACTTTTATATTAACAAATTGTAGATTGAAGAAAGATGTTCTGTATCTTTCTTGTTATTACATGCATTAGAATTTTTTTGAATATAAATTGATTCCATAATTAGCCGTGTTTTATAATTTTGTACTTTATTAATAACTTTAGTATTTACGTAGTTAAATTGATGATCTGTTTCATTAAAATGTTTTTTCTGAACTCTAATATTAGCTGAATATTTGTGACCTTTTAAACGTTCTTCAAGAAGTTGCATTGTTTGACCAATGTAGACTTCATCACATTATTTACATGGAATTTCGTATATACAGTGTGTAGTTTTTTCAAGTTGAAGTCTTTTAACGTTGTGTAAAGGAATTTCAAATTGTTTGTATTTTTGTGTGCTGTGTGAATATCATATGTTTTTAAAATGTTTGAAATATTTTCTGATAGTACAACCCAATCGACAATTTCAATTATT
The DNA here is from genome assembly GCA_964058915.1 of Tetropium fuscum. Classification (NCBI taxonomy): domain Eukaryota; kingdom Metazoa; phylum Arthropoda; class Insecta; order Coleoptera; family Cerambycidae; genus Tetropium; species Tetropium fuscum. Next base: position 26,858 of record CAXKVY010001076.1, read on the forward strand.
CTATAACTCATCACACACCTGCTACCTCCACATTACATTTAAAATCCGTGAACTCCAAAACATAGTATAAAATATTATATAACTTATATAGAAAACAAAAGGTCCATAAATCTACTAGTCATAAAATACATCCCCCGTGACATCAGCAATAAGAAAATTAATTGGGATAAATAACTTCAAAGAGCGCCCACAAGATTGCTAAAATAATGTGACAAAAACGGTTGTAAACAGACATCAAACAGAATATTTTACTGATTACTTAATTTTCCACGAAATAACGTCAATTAAAAACCTTAGGTGTGAAAATGAACTAGAAGAACTTAAAAAAATATCATAGACTTAGATAAATTGTTATTGAAATTATGAATATTAACAGAAAGTTTAAAATTAAACTTAATTCTAAACGGAAAAGATAACGTCCGAGTTGATTTGCGAAACTACGCACTTCGCATTTCTCACCGTTATTTCTTTTCACACAGTGGAATATATTTAATCAAGGCTTTGTTCAAAGTTTTGGAGCTAAAAACTTTTTACCCTCAAAAATACAATTACCAAGTACATTCCTTTGTGCCGAAATAAATTTTCACTTTAGAAGCCTAAGCACATTGTTATTTCTATTGCACTCGATCTGGAAAAATATCTAGTTTGCTTAGAGTTCGGCGAACTTCCTTTAATGTTGGCCATATATCAAATATGAAGTGGCTCTTTGGCATACCTATATAAAGTAAAGTCAGGACAAAATGCTTACAAGAAATTGATACAGCCGATAAAATCCTTACGATTATTATCTTCAGAATCATAATAAAGCTCGTATTCTTGTTGATCCAAGCCTTAGAATTATGCGATTGAAAACGGAATTGGGAAATCGATATATAAAATCGCTACCATTGTGACTACAACTTTTTTTAAAGCCGTTGCTGATGGTAGCACTAGCAGAATGTAGTAAGTTCTATAATATGATTTAAGTGTTATAAAGGGTAGCCTATAATGTAGTGACATATTTTGAAATCTTTGCCTCGGAAAAACCTATATGTATGTGCTGTTCGATAAAAAACCTGAAATTTTTTTTTACAAAAATACAGGATGTACCAAAGTATAAAATGATTTTAAGCAACGCATGGAATTGGAGAAATTTAATAACAAGGGAAACTAACATATTAATAATCTTAATAATAATAATAATAATAATAACATGCAGAATTTTTAAAAATTGTGTCTAAAAGATGATGACCTTCTTTTCTTAAAGATTCTTCTACTCTAACACAATATCATGTACACATATTTAAAGATGGAGGCTAATATACTCTCTAAGCTAATTCAACAGGCTTGTCTAGGTCGGTCGAAGCGGCGATGCCAGAATGTGTTCTAGCACGACGCTTCTCTGCCTATATGTTGTACTGTATTTAGAATGTAAACAAATTAGAATGTAAAAAAAATAAAGTAGCTTTCTCATTAGTCAATTATCAAATCAAATTGGCCGCAACAAGTCATTAAGAAGCAAGCAACTAACAACTCTCGTGTCAATTGTAATTTGGCAACCCTGTTAACGATGTTTTGTTTTGGGTTTTAGTATAGGACGCCGCCACGCGCCAATAATAACACCTCTACAGGGGTTATTTTTATTGCACGCGCGCTTGCCTAGTTCCTAATCGATTCTTGATCTTTTTTAACGGTTTATTTGTTGCGGTATTATATCATAATGCCCCAAAAGTGTTGTGTTCCCGGTTGTACAGTAAATTACGAAACCAGTAAAAAAGTTTGGGTGTTTCGTTTTCCCAGAGACGAAGAGTCGCAGAAAATGGCTTTTGTGCCGAGTGACAATTCCCGAGTGTGTGAGTGCCACTTCGAAAAGGAAGATTGTATTTACAAAATTTCCCAATAGGATACAAAAATTGGTGAGATCGTTTCAGTTATTTTACCTCGATTAAAAGAAGCGATTTAGCTTTACCTCGATTAAAAGAAGCGATTTAGCTTTACCTCGATTAAAAGAAACTAGCGTACCAAGTAAATTTCCGAACTGTCCCAAATACTTGTCAAAAAAAATATCGTATCGAAAAAGCAAAGACGAAAAACTTACAGAATTACATGAAATACATTTTCAGACATACATACAGACATGTCAAAGCTTAACCATGTTTTGAACTTTATGTCCAATGTACTTAAAAATAGAGGACGAAAATGTTTCACAAGGAATTGAATTTATTTCTGATCAACTTAAATTGCGAACATTATCAAAAGAACGTTATATATATTCCACTGCCACTATGGTATTTTGTTCAATTTTATATAGAATTAGTCCTCATGCATATAGATATTTACGAAATCGTGGACCTATAATTTTGCCCCATCCCGAAACAATCAAAGGAGTCTGTAATGATTTTCTAACTGATCCTCATATTGATGAGAAGAAAACTTTTTAAAATATGCACAAAAAATATTTAAATATTTAAAAGACCAAGACAAATATGTTAGTTTACTAATGGATGAAATTCACATTGATCTATATTTAGATTATAAAGGTGGTAATGTTGTAGGAGCTGCAATAAATAATAACGATTCGTTAGCGACATCTGCGTATACATTTATGATTACTAACATTTGTTCAAATTTTAAAGAAGTTGTTCATATTGCTCCTGTGTCTAAAATTAATCTCGAATTACTTTTCAGTTATCTTAAAACAATTAACCATCTAGACTCTAATAATTAGAGACATGTAATCTTGACTGTATTTCGAAACAGTTAACAGTTAACCATTTAAATTATTCTTTACCTGTGTTTTTCATAGACCGATAGATTTATGCCGTAATATCTTTGTTTAGTTTGATCTTTTTATTGATCTCGAAAACTGCATGAAAACGATTTCAGACATACCTACCTAAATAACTACATAAAGCCCGTAATAACATAAGTATCTCGTAGGCCTCCGGATGGTGAAGTCACGAGGCAGCACTTTGTCCTTGTATTAGAGATGTTGTTGTCTAACACCATATTTCGCGTAGCAATATGCAAAATTAATGGAGCAATATTCGGGATCTCTTCGAATGTTATCTTATAATTCGTCGATATTTTGCGGATTATTGATGTAAACTTTGAATTTTAAATAGCCCGGTAACCAAAAATCATAGGGTGTTCATACACATGACCTCAAGGGCCACTGGAGACCCCCAAACTTAAAAATCAGGCCTCCTGGAAATATGTGTCTCAGGACATTTATGGATGCCCTTACGGTGTGGCATATGGCGCCGTCCTGCAGAAACCACATGTTTTCAGGAAAACGCTGTAGCTCTTGTTGAAAAAAGTTTCCAAAATATCCACATAGCGTTCCGAAGTAAGGTCCCGTTCAATTTCGTCCCCGAAAAAATAAGGTGTAACAATTCCCTGTAGTGACAATACACACCAAACAGGAACATTTTGACTATGAAGGAGAGTTTGATGTATTTCTTTGGGATTTTCTTAAAACAAGTAACAGTCGAAGGTAAGTCCAGCGCTCTAGATGTTCTGACAGATAAGAGACAGTCCAGGGTGATCCTAGGTAATTGACCGAATTTACCTGGTGAAAAACTGAAGATTCCAAATGACATGAATTCAAGTACAGAATTCCAGGAATGAATGTTGTGAATTATGTTATTACGGGCTTTATGTAGTTATTTAGGTAGGTATGTCTGAAATCGTTTTAATGTAGTTTTGGAGATCTATAAAAAGATCAAACTAAACAAAGATATTACGGCATAAATCCATCGGAGTCTATAAAAAACACAGATAAAGAATAATTTAAATGGTTAACTGTTAACTGTTTCGAAATACAGTCAAGATTACATGTGCCTAATTATTAGAGTCCAGACGGTTAATTGTTTTAAGAAAACTGAAAAGTAATTCGTGATTAATTTTAGACACAGGAGCAATATGAACAACTTCTTTAAAATTTGAACAAATGCTAGTAATCATAAATGTATACGCAGATGTCGCTAACGAATCGTTATTATTTATTGCAGCTCCTACAACATTACCACCTTTATAATCAAAATATGGATCAATGTGAATTTGATCCATTAGTAAACTAACATATTTTTCTTGGTCTTTTAAATATTTAAAGATTTTGTGCATATGTTAAAAAAATTTTCTTCTCATCAATATGAGGATCAGTTAGAAAACCATTACAGACTCCTTTGATTGTTTCGGGATGGGGCAAAATTATAGGTCCACGATTTCGTAAATATCTATATGAATGAGGACTAATTGTATATAAAATTGAACAAAAAACCATCTGGAATCTGGAATATGTCCGGGTGCAGATCAGAGATCCGCTGCACTTAGGCCCCATTGGGCCCCTTGTGCTTCCTCCATGAGGGAAATGTCTCCCTAGGCCATCGACCAGCCCAATGTTGTACAAAAGGTGATGATGTTGCCCAGGGGCATTTCCCTCAAAATGGCCATAGAAGGCCAACGTTCCCCCAATATGGATTCTCTGGTCGATGACACGGCGGGACATTCGCAAAGTACATGGTCGATCGTTTCATCTTCTTGTTCACATCCTCTGCAGATAGGTGTGTCACTTTGTCTCCTGTTATAGAGGTGTTTCCTTACCCGGCAGTGTCCGGTTAGGATTCCTGTAACAAATCGCAGTTTACCCCTGGACATTGCCAGATAGTTCCTCGCCGTCTCTTCGCTGGGATATCTCAAGAGATTTCTGGCCAGCTGACAGCTACTTGTTTTATCCCATAACGTCTTAAATTTTTTGTGGGTGTTTTCCTTTATTAATTGGAGTTTCGCTGCAACTGGTAGTATACTTGAAGGACCAGGCCCAAAGATACTCAGACTGGCTGCCTTCTTGGCCAGTTGTCAGCTTCTATATTGCCGTTGCATTGTGAGTGTCCTCTGACCCAGCACAGGCAGATGTTATTCATCTGACATGCTCTCACATGGACAAGTGCTTGTCACCAAGCACTTGTCCATGTTGATCCTTTAGTTATTTTGTAATTTTTCAGGGCCAGTAGTGATTGTCTACTATCTGTGCAGATTCTTATTGTCTTGCCCGTTATTTATCTGCGAGCAATCTCTTGTGCGGCTATGGTTATACCAGCGAGTTCTGTTTGTACTACACTGGAATTTTTATCCATAGTCCAGTTGCATCGGAGTCGCAGATTTCTGGAATATATACCACAGCCTGCTCCATCCTTTTCCTTTGATCCGTCCGTGAAGACATAGTTTACACCTTCAGCGCCGGCCTCGTCATCACCAGTAGTATGTATGGTGTAAGGTTTGTCAAAGACAAGCCGAGGCGGAATACCATCTGCACATGCCTGTAAAAGGGGCTTCTTTCTGACAGCCTCAGTCCACAGGCGGCTTCTTGTTTGGCCACAGCTTGCGTTTGGTAATATGCCAACGGATTTGAGGCGAGTCATGGTAGTCAGAGCCACTTCTTCTAGATGTAGGTCTAGCGGTGGAAGACACGACATTATCTCTATTGCTCTCGTTGGTGTTGTTCACATGGCTCCGGTTATGGTCAGACAGGCAACTCTTTGTACCTGGCATAGCTTGAGTTTTGCTGTTATTTGTTGACTCTTGGGCCACCAGACAACAGCTCCATAGGCCAACATTGGTCTTATGATAGCAGTGAAATCCACAGGACCACCCTGGGTTTCATTCCCCAGGTTTTCCCTACGGTCCTGCGACACTGCTCGTATGATATGTTGGCCTTATTTATTCTTCGTTCGAGGTGAAGATTCCTGTTTAATTTAGCATCGAAAGTTACTCCCAAATATTTCACCTGTGGTGCAAAATTTAGTGCTGTGTTTAGGAGAACAGGTGCTCTCATTGGCTCCAGTTTTCTTTTCCTTGTAAAGAATACCATTTCCGTCTTCCTGGGGTTGACGGATAGGGAAAACTCCACACACCAATTTTCAATTATTCTTAGGGCCATCTGCATTCTCTGACAGAGGGCTCCTTCGAATTTTCCATTAAGCAGTATCGTTAGGTCATCTGCGTATGCAATTGTGTAGAATCCTTCCACGTTGAGGTGGTTTAGTAGGCTGTCAAGAACCAGATTCCATAGCAGTGGTGATAAAACACCTCCCTGCGGACAGCCTTTTGCAACCAGTCCTCTTATGAGAGTGTCTCCTGCACTGATTTGTACTGCTCTTTTACAGAGCATGTTGGATATCCAGCTGCTCACAATATGAGGAAGTTCCTATGTGATAGGGCCGCTGTAATTTTAGGAAATCCTTCCACGTTGAGGTGGTTTAGTAGGCTGTCAAGAACCAGATTCCATAGCAGTGGTGATAAAACACCTCCCTGCGGACAGCCTTTTGCAACCAGTCCTCTTATGAGAGTGTCTCCTGCACTGATTTGTACTGCTCTTTTACAGAGCATGTTGGATATCCAGCTGCTCACAATATGAGGAAGTTCCTATGTGATAGGGCCGCTGTAATTTTAGGAAAGGTGATTTTGTCAAACGCACCTTCTATATCTATGAAGACACCCAGGGTGGATTCCTTATGATCCAGGGATTTCTCAATCCGACTTGCTACCATATGGAGGGCAGTATCGGTGGATTTTCCTGGCGTGTATGCATGTTGGTTGGGGTGCACGGGATTGTTAGTCAATGTTACATCTCTCAGATATCGCTCACATAGCTTCTCCATTGTCTTCAGTAGAAATTAAGTTATGCTAATAGAACGGTATGCTTTGGGGGTGGAATAGTCCATCCTCCCTGCTCTTGGTATGAACAATACTTTTACTTCTCTCCATGTGTTTGGGATATATAGGTGTGCTAAGCACATCCTAAACATCCCAACCAGGTGCGGCAGTAGTATATCCAGGCTCCACTGAAGTAGTGCTGGATATATGCCGTCGATGCCCGGCGATTTGAATGGGGAGAAGCTCTGTATTGCCCATTTGATTATGTCTTCACTTACAATTTGGTTGGCGGTTTGCCAGTCCGAATTTGTTGGTTGGTTGTCGACTTCATTTGGCCATTCCCTTCGATCTGTTGTGACAGATTCAGGGAAGTGAGTTTGCATAAGCAGCTCTAGGCTTTCGCAGAGGTTGTTTGTATTGGTACCATCGTCCCTTTTCAATATACCTATATCATGGATTTGTCTTTAGTGAGGATTTTACATAGCCTGGCTGCCTGTGAGTAATCTTCAATTCTTTGTTTTTGTCTAACTAGTTTTTTAAACTCCCTCAGGAGGGTCTTGTATTGGTCCCAGTATGATTCAAGTTTTGTCCGCTTTGCTTTATTGAAAGATGTCCTTGTCCTCTGTTTCAAGTCCGTCAAGTCCCGGCACCACCATTTAGTGGCTTCCCCAGGGGCTGTCAAGACTCTGAGCGGGCAGGATCTTTCAAAAGCTTTCCTCACGGCTGTTATTAGAGTGTCTGTATATTCCTCTATTCTGCCACTATCATTGAGCACGTCGAGTTTTTCCAGGTTCTTCCCGAGTTGACTTCGATATTTATCTTTGTTGGTTCCTCGGGGATCCCGAAATGGTTTCTTTTGTGCTTTAACAAGATTAATTTCAAAGTTAATCCACCGGTGGTGTGCCATTGTGACAATGTCAGGCACATGCCAACAAAAAACCATAGTGGCAGTGGAATATCTATAACGTTCTTTTGATAATGTTCGCAATTTAAATGAATGAATTGAGGATTGCTCTTACAGAAGAATGGGACAATATCCCTCAAATCACTATCACAAATTTGATTGAAAGCATGCCTAGGCGTATGGAAGCTGTTATAGCAGCCAGAGGAGGAAATACTCGTTATTAGTTAGTTTGTTGTTCAGTTATTGTTTAAGTTTATCGTTTTAATCATTAATAATTATAGTCGTTTTACTAAAATGTCGAATAATTCTTTGTTTGTTATTTCTTTTTGATGTTTTTTGTACTTGTAAGTAACAATTATTTCAGCGTCCGTAATGGAAAACGCTAAACATTTCTTAAACGATGAACTTTTTAGACATTTTCAGCTCCACGGCCTCCTTGTTAAATATCAAACTTAATAACACCGTTTCATCTAAAATGTCGCATCTTCGTTGCTGAAGGGGCTAGAGAGGTGATTCAAAAAAAAGAATATTGAAATAGGAATGGTAAACACCGTGACCTAAGAATTCAATACAAATAAAATTTCACTCCACAGCGACAATCAAATTTCGTGTCAAAATCATAATCGGTTTTTAAAGGCTGTTCATAATAAAAAATAATGTTTTTATGGAAAGCCAATTACAAAATAGTCATCCGCAAGAATCGCCCTTTCAAACAATAAAAAATTAACAAAATCGATAGGCTGGTTTAAAAGTTATTGACAAATTATTATATTAATTAAAGGTGCGCCACTTTTTATGTCCGATAGTTTATAATAAAACAATACATTTTGACAACAAATATTTTACTGATTTGTAATTTTTTTAATCTCTAAGGAATCTCAATAGCGTAATCAATATAAACAATAATAATTCACATTGCGTTATTTTATCAAATAGTGAATAATGTAATCATTGACATAATGAGAGCTATTTACCCACTATCATTTGAGGATTCGAATCCTCCTGGCTTCCAGACTGTTATCGGTTGATTAGTCTAGAAATAACAGTGACTGTAATACCGAAAATGTTATTTAATATTATTTCTAAAATATTTTTAAATATATCATTAGTAATTTACTAACCTTCCCTCAGTAATGAGAGGTTTGAAAAAGAAAAAGTATTAATTAAAGACACAGCTGTGAGTAATGGTTATCCTAGAGACATAGTGGAAAAGCTAATTAGGAAGCATAAATTTAAGGACACACTTCGTAATTCTACGACCTTTCAAAAGGATATAGAGACTCCAAAATATGTATCCATCCCCTACGAACCTCGGTTTACTCGTGGTTTGAGTACGGTCTTCAGAAACGTGGGTATAACAGCAACTCATTACTCGTCGAGTAATAAATTAAAACAACTCTTAGACAATCCAAAGGATAAAATTGTTCCAAATGATAGGTTCGGGATTTACGAAATTAGTTGTAATGATTGTGATTGGAAATATGTTGGACAAACGAGACGATCAATTAACCCCAGATTTAAAGAGAATATGGCCCATCTAAAATATGGAAGAGCAGATAAGTCCAGGGTTGCACAACATGCTTTTGACAACAATCATAGAATAGATATTAGTAATTTAAGATCAGTTGGAAATGTGACCAATAATAGACAGTTGGATGCATTTTTTTTACGATCACCAAT